>VZTI01005041.1:1930242-1985158 GCA_013397865.1 Struthidea cinerea | reverse complement strand
GTCAAGCGGTCACTGCGACATGATAGAGATTGTAAAGTTAAGTGAGACACTGGAATTAGATCTTCTGTAGGGCTTTATGCTCCCCTTAGCTCTTTGACATGTGTGAAGAGCTCTCGGAACATCCTGTCCTTTGCCCTAATTATAGACTAATAGGGATGAAACCTGCTTTAAAGTTGTTTGTTTGCAATAGAGGTCTGAATGTTTTTCAGTCCTCCTGAACCAGTAAATTTGAGCTGTGACATCCAACTCCTTTCCATATGATCTTCTTCCCTCTACACTCATTATAATTTGTGCTCCAGGTATGGTTCATATTAAATCCCTATTAATAGTACTAAGAGGTCTATCAGCCACTTAAAAGAGGCCACTGGAGATTTCCCATGCAACCAGAGCTGTTACAAAAACAACCTCAATGTGAGCTTTGACTGGAGTAGTTCTAATTCTCAAGGTATTGAGTGGACTCCAAATTGGCAGAAAATGCCTGGAATCTCCTTCAACGTGAGTAGAGATGGACCACAAGAAAGCTCTGGCTAACTATATATGCATACGAAATCCAAATACACGGGAAACTGACTCACACATCATAAAAATCCTGTCTTGAGCACCTAAGAACACAACACAAAAAGAAAACCAAGTGTCAAAGGTCAATGCTCTGCTTTCACTTATGTAAATTAACCTTGGCTCTCTTTTCTCAAGCACTGTGGGAAGGGATACAGCTGAAATACAGCGTTTTTCAATTCCTTTGAATTTTCTGTTAACTCTTTTACTGATACATTCCATCTCCTAAAGAGAAAAAGCATATGAAACAACAATTTAATTAGGTAATTTTTAGGACCTTTCTTCACCTCCTTTTTCTCTCTGATTTCTTATTCTAATTGCCTACTGATCCGTTTGTTGAGGTTTTTTTCTGTCATTATTGAAATAGAGAAGACAGTGATGATACTAACTCATCAGCCAAATAAAAAAAATTTGACATAAATTTATGCCATTACAAGCTGTTTTCAAATGTGAAATCCTTTAGTAATAGCAAAATAGAAACATAGAAACCATAATAAACACTAGTGATGGTACCAAACAGAAATGAAGGGTGGAGACTGATGGGAAGAGGCAGACCTGTCAGAAAAATGATTTCTCAAATGACAAAATTGTGGCTTGGCTGAGAGGGTGGGGTATGAAGTAGATGAAAGTAAAGACTAACAAAGGTGTGTTATAAGGGCTAAGGAGCATGAAATGAAATTGTAAGATATGGGAGAACACTGCAGAGGTACTCCGCTTGTGTTACCCAGCAGGAGGCAAAAATCAGTGCTAGGAAATGACTAAAACAATAAACAAAAAATATCCAAAACCTTGTTCAGAAACAGGTTTAAGATTTTTGCACATAAAGCAATCATTTTGGGAGATAGCTAACCATTTAAATGGCAGTCATGCTGCAACACGTCAATTGCCAGAGATTCTAGAAAACTCTGATGTTTGTACACGTAAACACACAGCAGGAAACTCTAAGCTGAACTTCTGTGATATGATGCTTAGCGTGAAGGTTTAAGAAACTGTACCCCATTACAAAATTGTAGTTTGAAACTTTTAATTTATTCTTTCTCATATCTTTTATCAGTTCTGCCTTCTACTTTTCCTTTTCAATATATTCAAGTTTAAGTAGAAAGTGAAACCTAATTAAAAGCACCTTCAAAAATATACCTCACATTGCTCTTCCCATGATCAAAGCATATAGGATTACTCCTGTAGGACACTGCTAGCAGAGTCCTAAGAAAGTTTAGAAGTCACACTAAATTGTGCAAAGACAATTCCACCCCTTTTCTACTGTACTAGAGTATGACTTTACAGTTTGAAAATCTTATTTCAGAGAATATCAGACTGTATATAAATGGGTTTTGTCAGTGAAAATAGAGTTTAGGCTGTGAATGCTAACAGGCAGTAAAGAATTGGGTGTATGTGGTTGTCCAAAACTGAGCATTTGTCCTCTCAATTTGAAGCCTGCTTCTTCCTAGTTGCAACTTGTATGGGCTAGTTTAAAATTAATTAGTTTTAAAGTGCCTGGGCTAAACAGGATTGGCATATCCTGTTTCTTCCATTTAATATAGAGTCATGAGGAAGGATGAATTAGGAGCCTAAATATGCATGCTGTTTCTGCACATGGACTGCTTAGAGCATACAGAGGCTGGGAAAACTGTATGGGGGTGTTTTCTTCTGGAAAGAGAAGCTGGCACCAAAAGAAGAGTTCCCAAAAAGAAGCAGTCTTTGAAAGACGGATTGGAGGAAAGATCTCAGAAGTGGGTGCAGATCCCCAAGGTGAGGTAGGTGCATGAAGCTGAATGTCAGAGGATGCATGAGGACCCTGGCTGGTGATGCCCAGGATGGGTAACTGTGAGCAGTGTCCGAGGTCGAAAAAATCAGGTGTTCATTCCTCACACGTATACACTTCTAGACCCTTCACCATCCTCGTTGCCCTCCTTTGGATGCTCTGTAAAAGCTTTATATCTTGTGTTGTGCCAAACTCCACACAGGACTTGAAGTGAGGCCACACCAGCACAGAGAAGTTGTATTGCAGTAAAGTGTAAAAAGAAAATAACTGTAAGACTGTAAGAAGTAAATATTGTGAGGAAAATGCATTACAGAAATTCTTTTGACTCAAAATACTGGGATAGTTCAATAGAAGTTAGCTGTTGACTGTATTAGCTGTAATTACAGATGAGAGGAAATAAACACCAAACATCAAGCTTTTAGAAAACTTGGGTAGAATGTTTGTCAATGAAATATCTCAAAAACTAACAGCAGATACGTATAACAAAAGTCAGCTTGATGATAAAGTGTCCAGACTGATCTAGGAAGTTAACTAGTCCTATGCAGGAGGAGTATGTCTCGATAATACTGAGGAAAAATTTCACCCCATGTCCAAATCTGTTCAAAGCTGGTATGCAAGCAAGAAATGTAGTTAGGCATCAATGACTACATTTCTGATCCTTTAGATTGCAGCCTTTGGCATGGACTTTGTTATGTAAGTGTTATATTTCACTCTTGCAGAACACTATAAATGTCCATAGTAACTGGGGGCAATGATGCTTTTTGAACTATGCTGCAAAGAAAATGGAAATGGATGTTAAACAGGAAGGATGCAGAAAGAATAGCTCAAAAGAAAGAAACAGAATTGTTACACGAAAAAGTAAGGAAGAAAATGGAAAAATGACATTGGAACTAAATGGGAATGGCTGTTGTTCCAACAGCCTTCCCTAATATGTGAAAGTCAGCCAGCCGTAGTATAATATCCCACAAAGTTATCCTGCCCCATATTTACGGTCGTCTTTTTTATTAAAGTACAGAGTGGAATGACCACTGACATGAGAATAAATTGACCAGGGATTCTGTGTGTATCCATCTCTGTAATGTAGAAGGAGCAGCTTAGTAAAGTGTAAGGGAAAAAAAATAGATTTGAAAGGAATATTTATCAAACCTAATGGATTGATTCGATTTGAACTCCTCATTTTTTTTCAGTAAATTCCCTCTGATTCCAAATGTTATGTACCACATGTTGCTTACTTGACGACAGACAAACAATCAATTTCTTTGCAGCAATATAAATGAGTATTACTGAGTTAAGCATGGCTAATGAAACTTTGCTTATTATTACTACTATTATTCTCTCAGGCCTGTAACCCCTTCTAAGACATTTGCTTAATATATCAAGGTGATGTACACTTGAAGTTTTGCTTTCCTGATATGCTTACATTTTTATTTAACCTCATGTCTGTGATTAATGGAATGTGCTATTTCTGTTTTAGTGTAATGGATGGCTATGTTGGAGCAATACACAACTTAGTAATAACATCTCATTCCATAAAAGACATTATAACAAAAATTCATAGATGAACCAGAGCTGACAAATGCATTTTTACCCTGTATTTATTTATCTCTTTCTCTTTGACATCTCTCTATAGCCTAACTGGCTTTCCCTGTAAAATCCCACCGGTAGCACTTCTTCTCAAAAGTTCACTTCTGACTACCCCCGGGATTACATTACCCCAAGAACAGAGTTGCCGTATTCAGAGAGTGTATACGAAAAGTGCAGATACCAATGTGCAATTCCTTCATTTAGAAGCCAGTTGTGAACTTCAAAGGAATAAGAAAAGTATGTCATATCCCTCGGTTACTAAAATGTTAAAGCATTTTTTATCCTGAAATGAAAGAATTATTGAAATGCTTTCACTGACATATATCAAGCATTACAAAAAGATAATGTGACTTGCCATTTTCGTGTTAATGGGCTAATTCATGTAGTTACATGAATATAGAGAGGACCACATTGACAAGACTGAAGATTAAGATGCATCCTGAATTCACTTATGAATTTATCTGTAGCTGTGTTTATACTTAAAACAGCAAACATATTTACAAAAATATTTATGACTGTAAAAGGTGTTTTTAATGTCCTGAAAGTCAAATACAAAATGCTTAGCTGATCCAAAT
The DNA here is from genome assembly GCA_013397865.1 of Struthidea cinerea. NCBI lineage: Eukaryota > Metazoa > Chordata > Aves > Passeriformes > Corcoracidae > Struthidea > Struthidea cinerea. The sequence continues at coordinate 1,980,682 of VZTI01005041.1, read as the reverse complement.
TATACAAAAGTGAAATTCTTGTCATCCAACCTCAAATGAATACTGTATAATTGGAATAAATTCAGGAAAGAATTTTCAGAAAGACAAGGAGTTTCCTGTATAACCAAAATAAGATTTTTTTTTATGATAGTACTTTATAAGATTTTATATAATTTCTCATCTAGGAAAGAGGTATATATTGAAATGTAATCTATGCTACCTAAAAGGTATGACAAACATGACTAAAGAATGCTGATTTTACTTTTCTAGTAGCATAATGGGCTTTAAAAATAATAGTGAGCAGTAGGCTTAATATAAACAAAAGGAAGTACTTTCCCATACAACCACAGCATGTAGTTAAACTGGGAATCTGATTGTCAGAGGAATTGAAAAAAAACCAAAACCCACTACAAATGAGTACAGAAATAGATTTGTCAAATTCATGAAAAAGAGATTCTTGGCAACTATAAACAAAAAAGTCTTAGATGAAACTTAAGGAATGGGAAGTTCCTAAGATGGAGATTGGAAAGAAAAAGGAAATATCAAGGAGAACAGTATCCCCTATGGAACAGACAACCCTACATGATTTCCTATATGATTCACAACTGTTATTGGTGTCATTAGAAAAACAGTGCTTGCCTAGGGAAACTGACCTTACATTGTCATTCTTCAGCCATTCCTTCCACTCTATGTTGCACCTATGTTTTGTATCTTCTTCCACTTCAAATTTTATCAGTAAAGGATTTTTGCTTAGTTCCACAGTAGTTCTTGGAATTCATTCTGCGATGACCACAGTATCTGTAGCACCAAACATTCGTAGAGCATGATTTAGAATAGAGTATTCTATATCAAAAAATTGTAACTTTTAGGAAGCAAATGGAAAATCAAGGTTCTAAACAGGTTTTGGACATCTGAGGATAGAGCAATGCATATAATAATGCATTCTTCAGGTCTTTTTTATAGGAACAGGTCCAGGCTTTGCATCAAAACAACTGTGTGATTGTCAAAATCAGTTTTGACTGTGTTATGCAGATCTATTTTTTTCCCTCAGAATTTCCTTGAAACGTAATTCTTTATGAGTGTTGTGTTTGTCCTTTTGATTATACTCAACATCATTCACAAATTTAAATGTTATTCTAAAACACTCTGAATGAAAAATCTTCAGTATTGATTATTATTGAAATTAATGCTACAATTAACATCAAAATACTATAAAAGTACCTCAAGATTTTGGAAGAATTTTAAGCAGTCTTAACTGTTATCTAAAGGTCACAATAGCTTAGTTGGAAGTTAGCAACAATTTGCTTATCATGGTCACAAGCTGTATGGGATGTTCTCTAAGGGATTTTAAAAGCTGTCAAGGATTACAAATATTTTTATGACATTTAAAGTTGTCTTGTGAAAGAGATATAGCATTAAGTTGTATGCCTTAAAAATTAAATTAATTTGATTGGTGTACTCCCACAACTCTCATCTCTGTTCTAACATGCACTATATTTGATAATACAATGGCCTCTGGAAATGTACACAGTGCTCAATTCTGTTGAGACAGCATGTGATGATGCTCTCTGGAGTGTGAAATTTACTAATAGAGCCTGCCAGAATATAAACTTGCTTGGATATTGTCACAAGTCTAAGTGTAAGTAGAGGGTTTTTTGGATATTGCTATTGACATCCAAAATTTTCCTAGGTTTGTTACAAATAAAAGTATTTCAGAAAACCTCTAATGTACTCTGAGTTTCTATTTTGTGACAGCTGTGACAACCTCCAAAATACATTGTTCTTCTAGGGTTAAAGCACAAAACTATGCCATCTTAATTAGGAATTAAAGTGCATATAAAATTACAGTGTCAGCATTTGAGTCTTTAGACATCTTCAGGTTTATTCACATTTGTATTTTGAATAAAATATATGACGTTCTTCATAATGAATGTTAATGTAAACCATTCTCCAGTGTTTCGTAAATTAGCCATTGATGCAAAACAAACATATAGATGAAAGTTACTTCTAATGGCAAGCAGCCTTTCCATGGGCAAAATCTGTGCAAACATTTTTTATCCTGAGAGATAAATCATCAGTGGAAGGGAGGAGGTAAGATTCTTTAAATGAGGCTTCAGATCAACTGAAAACTATCTTTGGTCAACTGTGATTTAGAGGCATGTGCACCAGATACCTGCAGTATGTCTCATAGCATTTGTTTTTTTATTGACTGAATGGGTGTTAAAAAACTATTCATCTCGGTTCTAGGGGCTGGCCTTTCTAAGGTGGGTCTGTGGAAGGCACAGATGCTGTCAAGTCTTTTTCTACATGTCCCTGTTTTAACTCTGCTGGAGATTAGCAGTTCTTCTCTACAGGGCTTTAGGAAAAAATTAAATTTGAGTAGTCATTTGTTTGCCTAGTCTAATTGTTAGAGTGAATCCAACATCCCTTATGTTTTATCTGCTTAACAAATGTCTTCCCAGTGCATTTAGGTGTAGCACAATTCTTGAAAACCTTTTAAGAACAAATACCTGAGATTAACCTGTTTGTTCTTACTTCAGAAATATTCTGATTTCTTCTTTTCTTTTAAACAATGAACATACTATTCAGGCAAAGTTTAACTAATGCCTTACTTCCCTGACTTACTAATTAAAGAAAGGCTCAACACAACACAGAGTTCTACTTCATGAATAAATGAACAAGCCTTTTCAGAAAATCCCAAGCCTTGCACTTTGGTATAATGATTTCAGTGAATATACTGTCGCTACTGATGGCATAGATGATAACAAAGTTTTCTCTTCAAGATACATAAAAGGCAGTTTTGGTTCGTGATCTGGGATTTAAGGTCCCTTCCTGTATGTTTGCTTCATGCCTGGCTGACTTTGAAGGTTTTTTTCTGTGTGATATTAAAAAGCAAATGTTGCTGTAATTTTATTTGGTTTTTTCAGAGTACATAAATTAGTTACTATGTGAGTGAGAGAGGCTGTGTTTTTGAGTTAAAAGCTTTCATCTGGCATAAACAAATGACAATATCACTTCTCCTGGCTGGAAAGGCTAGTAAAGGATAATAGTTTTCAAAAAACATTGCACATGTTTTCAAATAAAGAAACACCTTGAGACACTTAAAAATTGGGGGAAGAACATTAATATAATTCAAGTAAGAAATATAACTTCAAATGGTATATTTGCATCCTATATAGTACATCTAACCAGAGCATAAATCTTGAAATTATTTTGTTTTGTTAAAAGCATATAGATAAATATAGATATTTAAGAGTGAGAACATTTTACATAAGTGAGGGAAGTGGCAATGTTAAGCAGCTGATAACAATATCTGTTTGCTCTTACTGCCAGGAATACACCTGTGACAAAAGGAAAGCTGATGACTTCACCTACCTGTCAAATGCCCGATTCTGTCCAACACTGGAATCTGTGTAAATGAAGCTAAAAGCTCACAACATGAAGACTGGCCTAATTCTTAGCCTGGAGCTAAATATGTCATGATACACACACCATCATGCCTTGACCAAAAGAGAAGAAATTAGACCAGATACAAAATAAAGTCCTAACTGAATACACCAAAAAGTAAAATAAGCATAAAATACTGAGTCCTGATTACTTAGTACAGCTGTGGCATAGTCTTATTAATATAGGAAGCATTATCTAAGGATATGAGTGATGCAAAGGAGAATATTTGTTAGACAAAATGATATAACTGGAAAATCCAAAATGTTCCATGACATTTAAGTTTTTCTTGGTTACTGAGAATTTCAAGCAATACACAGGATCTGAGGAGATTTCAAGCTCTCAACTTCATTTCCAACTTGCTGCCTTTTTATTGAGATAAATTATAATGCAGACATAGGGCTGAAAGATATAATCTGACAATGTACTGCATACCCATCCCTTAGAGAAACATGTGGGATCATTGCTCTCTGTAGGTGCTAAAAAGCTAGAATCAGAGAAATTCTTCAGCCTTTTCTCAATATTCTGTGAGAGGACTGTCTTTGCTATGTAAACTATTTTAAACAAGGTCACAGTTTCATAAACTTCTTGCACTCGCAAGCTGTTTTGCAAGATTGTTATGGCTTTGACTTTGTAAATATTATGGAATAGGTCTCTTAAGACTTGGCCAATCCTCTCAAGAGGTGGATGGCCGAGGAACCAATTACCTATTGCCACTCAACACACTTTTTGCAATCTATCCTATATAGTAGTCAGAAAATTATTAAAGAAAAGCTTCGGCTTCCACTGTTCATGACCCTGGACTCTGTGTCATTTTCTTTATGCGCCTCGGACATAACAGCGACAGCTCTCTCTGATTTACCCCATATGAATCAAATATTTATGTAGGTTAATGCTCTGTGACTAGTTAGTTCCTTTAACTGAGCTGTCTACAAATTAGATTGTCCACTCTTTTCCTTACCAGTATTTGAGCTCAGTTTTGGGATGGTGTGTTTGTGTAAACTGACAATTAGATACGAAGTTTTCTTTTTATAGATGAACCTTAAATGCCTCTGGTTTGCTGCAGTTTCCCAAGAGGAGGGTGAGACAAGAGGCAGTGATCTCTAACACTTAAGAGCGGGGTTTGGTTTTGTTCTTACTTCCAGACAGAAGAAAACCCAAGATATGTGTCTCAGGTAATTTTTCTTGGCTTCCTCATTCATGATCACAGAATCACAGAATATTCTGAGTTGTAAGGGACCCACTAGGACCATCAATGTGATGGTGAGAAATGTAAGTTTTACTTTGAGTTTCAAAGTCTGTGAGATTTCATGTGAAGAAGGGTAACTTTCCTGCTTATAACAGCTGCTGTATGCAGCTACTGAGGGAAAACAAAGAAACCTGATTTCTCTTGCATCTGCTCCCAGGATTGTGTGGTACCTTCACAGAAATAAATTTCAGCTTCCCCTCTTGGCTATTGTCTTTGCCCTTACACCATCACACTGCATGGATGAGACAGCCACGGAGTTTGGATTAGCTCCACAGAGGTTTTTGTTTTCTCCTTCAGTGCGTTGGCAGCCTAGCTTTCTCAGTAGCAACTGTTGCAATTATGGTGGGTGACTTGTTCTTGTAGGGTCAGACAAAGCTTCATCTCATTTTGACCTTCGATGAAATGAATCATGTCATATATTTCACATGTGCCCTTTCCAGTTATGTGATGGCAATCTATCTGACAGAGACATGGAGGAAAGGACAAGACAAAATAATAACTGATGTTATCAGCAACAGCAGGAACAGAAGATCACAGTTTTTTTAGTTTTTCCAGCTACATTTTCTGAGGCAGTAAACATGTATTGTTTGTATAATACACAAAACCTTTTTCTTTCTGGAGTGAGTTAAGCACTAAAAGGAAAACAATATTATATGCCACTATACACCTTATCTCATTTTTCTATCTCCTTTCTCCCTCTGCTGTAACAAAGACTTTCAGTGGTTCTGTTTCTGGAAAATTCATCTGACTTCAATAAGGTAGCATAAATGTTTCTCAGCAATTATTTAAGATCATTGCTGAGTTCAACCCTAATGGTCACAGCAGGCCTGAAGTTTATGTTTTGTAGAAGCAGTAAGAAAAGCATAAGCATAACCTAAGTACAACATTTTCACTTTATAACAAAAATGAACACAGATCTGCAAACAATCTGGATTCTTCTGAGGTATTCTTCAGGAAAATTTGCCAATAATTTATCCAATAGCGAAACAAATGTCTTTGCCGATGACTTGAGCAAAAGGGAACCAATTTCAGTATAAAACTTATTGATGCAAGTGAGCTTGGTTGAGTCTTGGAACAAAAAATATTTTTTTTTTTCAGAAATAAGCACAGCGATGTGAACATGTGAAATAGTCTTACAAAGAAGCTGCCAAGCGTCTGTTCAAATAGGTGTTTGTATCAACGTGATTCCTAATATGGTCTGTCTGCATGTTGTACAAAAAGTGCACATATATTTCCATGGCATTGTTCTTGCATATCTGTGCATTGAATATCATTCTTGTGTTAGCCTGGTTACAAGTGATTGCAACACTTTGTGGTAGTTCTTGGGTCTGAGTATGTACATAGCCACACCCCTGTAGCGGGGTGTAAGCTGCTGTGCGTTGGGCTTTCTCTAGATGTGCAACAGATTTTTCCTTCTTGCTCCATCTTCTCATTTTCTTGGTAATAAACCTAGACACCTGACCTGGTGGGCATAGAAACATTCTATGTTTCTGTCCGTTTTGTCTGGAGTTACCTTTTGTATTTTAGATGAGGTTTCATTTTCAAGAAACTTCCCTTCATTTTAGAGAAGATAAAACTTTTTACCCAGTAATCCAAGTGGAGAGACTAAATTTCTCTTTATGGAAGAAACTGAGGAAAAGAAAAGGACACAGTTTAAATGCTTTGATAATTATTTGCGTCACTAGGTCTTTTATTGTCTTCATCAGTACCTGATAAAAGTCCTCCTCTCTAATTTTAAAACCATGATCTTATTTAATACGTAATAAAACTGATCTCCAGATGATGACCACGTAGTTTGGAAATACAACACAATGTAAATTAAATAAATGTCCATTTGAAGACCTCAGGATTAGATTTTTTTTTTTCTTCAGTATCTTAAAAACAATGCCTGCATTTTAAGCAACTAAATAATATCAGTTTTTGAACAGAATTAAATCCAAAGCATAAATGAAACTTATAGACTAAAAATAATAAAAATCTATTTATTATGAGCACTGTATGCTCACCAAAATATTTCTGAAATTGTTTTCTGTGAGCTTGTCATAACTATAATGTCTGGTATGAGCGTGTTTTGGATTTCATTAAGACTCGTAGTGTTCCCATTCCTAATCTCAGATTGATAACAGTGTTTCATCCGGAAAGGATATTATACAACATCTTCTTGCCAAAACCAGGTGATTTATTTGTCCAATGTCATAAAGAAAGCCAAAGGAAAAGCCAAAGTAAAACTGACTCTATTACCTGCCTCTATTACCTGCCTTATAAAATTCTGACTCTCTTACCTACTTTTACAAATTAAGGCATATGTCTGTGCAAACATTTAAAAGTTTATTTGGATACTATCTCAGGGGTGAATAACTGTTGATTCAAGATTTTGTCTCCTCACAAGCAGTAGAGGTTGTATTTTGAACCAATGAAATTACTTTCCATTTGTAACTGCTTTAAATACTTTTATGAAGTTATTTTACAGGTTCAGTTGGCAATATTTCCATACCCAAACACAGAAAGGGAAGTGCTTTAGAAAAAATGTTTCACAAAAGATATGTACCTTTACATATGCAGAAACAGAAATACGAATAATGCAGAAAGGCAGTACTGTATTATTATAGTTCTTATAGAGTCATTGAAACTTTAAGGTTGGAAAAGACCTCCAAGACCATTGAGTCCAACCTTTGACTGAACACCACCACGTGAACTAAACCAAAGCACTAAGTGCCATGTCCAGTTGTTTCTTGAACACATCCAGGGATGGTGACTCCATCACTTCCCTGGGCAGCCCATTCCGGTGCTTCACTACCCTTTCAGTGGGAAAATTCTGCATGTTCCTAACTAGACACATGAAATACATAAAAAGTGCCGGCACAATCACTTCTATCAAGGAAAATGAAATGTTTATAATGTTCAAATAGGTACTGTGCTTAATTTTTTTCCTTTTACAGATTGCATAGTTTAGTTGCCTGCAGAGAGGGGTATTTAACCAATTTCAAGAAGCAGTTGAAAGGGATAAAAAAAGCTGTTTAGTTGTGGAATGAACACTCTTAAGAATCAGATCAAGAAACATACCTCTCTTGTCCTGGGGTACAAAAGAATTTTGTCAGAACAGAGTATGCTAAAGGCATTGCTAAAACCAGAAGTATAAACTATAAATCCTGTGTGAAAGAACTGACCTCAATTCTATTTCTTTCAAAGTAGGAGATATCATGGGAAATGTGGGAGAGGAATAAGCTCATCTACAAACTGGGAAATGTGAAAGAATGAGATGTGCAAGAGAGTAATAACTTAGATGAAGTATTTCTGAGCTTTGAAATCTCAACAGGATAAGCTTATATACTTCAAATAAATTTCTAAATAAATACAGAAATACCATTATTTTCAGCTTTATTCTTCTAAAAAGATGCATTTTTATTTAAAAAAACCCAATCCCCATAATATTTATTTGAGACTGTAGCTTTTTGTGAAACTATGTGTGAGGTCAATGAAATGTTTAAATTCAAATATGCGAAACTCTAATTCAAGAAAAAAAATTGAATTTCAAGTGATTTTGTGACACAGATTTGAAATATTTCACTGCAAGTCTTTGATATGCTGTACGGAAAAGGCATAGCGTCATATAATTAGTATCTTTTACACTTTGAGAGACATTAACAAGTCACTGATATTCTTACTCAATGTCTTTGTGATGGATGAAACCTTTCTTTATGGGAAGCCATCATATTTGTCAATATGCAATGCTTTTTTTTCCGACTAATAGCAGAAATCTACCTAATGGAACTTGATGGAATTTTGTGAGTTCAGCACATGGGAACAACCTAGTTCTGTACCTTCAAGATACCCTTCTTGAAGAATGTCCAGCATCCCTTGATATTTGGCAGTCATGAAGGCATTTTGCCCTTCATGACCGCACCCAAGGGACTCTGTCAGCAGGCTCCTAAGCAGGCCAAAGTTTGCCTCCTGGAGGTCCAAGGTTCTGCTGAGCACCTCCTTAGTTCCATGACTGCCAAGAGGTCTCCAACGACCACGTCCCTCACCAGTCCTTCTCTATACATGAATACCAGCTCCAGTGGGTACCTCCCCTAGTTGCCTCCTTCACAGCTGTATCCGGCAGTTGTCTGCCACACACTCCAGGAACCTCCTAGGCCGTGTCCTCTGCTGTGTTGTATTTCCAGCAGACATCTGGAAATATGTCTGCTGGAGTCTCCCCTGAGGGCCAGCAACTGTGAGACTTCTCCCAGCTGCTTATAAAATATTTCAGCTGCCTCTTTGTCTAGCTTGGATGGTCAGTAACAGAATTTCACCAGGATACCTGCCTTGTTGGCATTTTGTAAGAACTGTCACAACTGATGATTCTTTTCTTGTCCAGGGAAAGCAGCTCTAAAAATCAAGATTTAAAGTGGATTATGAAATTCCAGGGAAGTTTGAGCGGATACAGAGGCTTTGATATGTTCTGTGACATAAAAAACCCAACATCTGAGCAAGCATATGCATTTTTCAGTATCTCCAAAGGAGAAAAAAGCCTTTTTTTTAGCTCTACTTGAGCCACTGCTTACAAAGCTGTCCTGAATCTTGTTTTGTTTTGTTTTGTGTTGTTTTGTGGCACATCACCTAAAGTATATTCACTTTTTCCCACTTTCTCACTTTTTAAGCTTCTTCTCACACAATGTTTGCATGTTACTATTTTTAAACCACAATTATAGCACAAGCTAAGACAGCTGTGACAAATTAACCATAGCCTGGTATCTATAGGGTTTGTTTATTAATTAAGGCATTCCTTTAATTTGTGTACTTTTAGTAAAGTGGAGAGCTAGTATAACATCATTTCACAAGAGACCTCTGAACCCCTTTGTAGAAATTTCAATGCAGACACCTCCATAATGCCAAAAGGGTTTTAAAACATCACAAAACAAAGGATTATGTGGAATATACAACTTCCAGACCCAAGGAAATTACATGACTTCTCTGTCCTCCATGGTAACATGTTAATTTGCAAAATTTTCTATGCTTTCTCCACAAACATAACTATAGTGATTAGTAATAACAGCAATTAAGATCTTTAGTAGAAATAAGGAAGCATAGTTCACAAAAATAGAAGATTTTATTCTGCACACAGCAATTACTCCTGTTGTCAGCAAGATGAAAATTTACTACCCCAGGAAGTCATAAAGAGTCTGATGCATTCTTACACAACACAGTGTGAGCTGCATCTGAATGAGACTGTCCTTTCCAGTAGCTTCACCCTCACCCTGTGCTACACTGTACAAGCTCACATCTGTGCCATACTACCTGAGGCTTTTGTACCATGCACAGACAAGCTAAGTAGCACACCAGCACTATTTATGATTACTTCAAGGTTGGGAGTGTTTCTACCTATTTTAATCAAGAAGGTCGTTCATTATTTCAGACAATACATTAAGAAGTGTGTTTGGCATGACTGCTTTTTCTCTAATGCCCAAATAGCCAATGGAGCAGTTAAATGTTTTGTTATGTCTCTTAGGAAGAGTCTAGCAAACCTATGAAAAGGATGCTTGCTTGTCTCCCAGGCCCATGGATACTCTATTTGTGCAGGTGAAGAATAGGTGCAATACACCATCAGTTAGAAGAAAAATGACAGCCTTATCCACTACTAAATCCAGGAATAATACAAATGATTGAAATTTCTGCAAAACCTTAATGAAATGGCTGAAATGCTTGGCAACAAGGTAAAGAAGAAAATTTTGCATTTGCAGCTGCATTCTGCTAAGGGCTTGTGATTTTGCCATAGAATTCAATCCCCTCATGGTGGTGAGTTCTGGTTTTGACTAGGATAGAGTTAATTTCCTTCACAGTAGGTACAAAGCTTTGGATCTGTGCAGAAGACGGTCAATAACACAGGGATGTTTCCATCACTGTTGAACAGCTCTTGCCCAAGTCCTCGCCCGATCTTGCCAGAGAGAAGGCTGGGGCTGCACTAAGAGCTGTGAGGTGACAGAGCCAGGACAGCCAATCCTCACTGTCCAAAAGGATTTTCCCCACTATATGGCCTCATGCTCATCCTATAGAGCTGGGGTAGAAAGGAGGAAGAGGGGGACATTTGAAGTGATGGTGCTTGTCTTCCCAAGTGACCATTAAAGGTGATGGAAGGAACCCTGCTCTGCTGAAGATGACTGAACACCTGCCTGCCCATGGGAAGAGGTGAATTAATTCCTTGCTTTGTTTTGCTTGTGTATGCAGCTTTTACTTTACCTATTAAACTGCCTTTATCTCAACCCACGAGATTTCTCACTTTTACCCTTCCAATTCTCTGCCCTATGTCACTTGAGGATATTGAGTGAGGAGCTGTGTGGGGCTCAGTTGCTGGCTGGAGTTAAACCATGACATGGGGTGAGAATAAAAATGATCTAACGAGGTAGTGACATCTGCATGATGTTAATATAACATCCTAATATTGAAGATTTGTTGCAATTTATGACTGCAACTCTTCACTAGTTGCCGAGCACTAGTTGCCGAGCTACTAGTAGCCGATTTGGACCAGATTTCAGAAGTATCATTATTAGCTATGGATGTCATGTCAGCCAATATGGGTATTTACTGTCAGAGATTCTAGGTTTTAGTACTTTTGTCTCACTCTGAAAAGCCTGTACATGTGTGGACCAGCACTTGAAGAAAAAAAAGAAATCGTTCCCATTCTTAGCCCAGTATCCATTCTGTATCACCTTTCTGAAAGTTAATGCATATGGGAAAGTTCAGTTGACAGAATCGTACAATATCCAGAGTTGGAAGGGACCCACAAGGATCATCCAAGTCTGAGTTCTGGCCCTGCACAGGACAACTTCAAGAATCACATGTGCTTGAGAGTGTTCTACAAATGTTTCTTAAACTTCACTGGTGCTGTGACCACTTCCCTGGGGAGCCTGTTCCAGTGCCCAAATAAAAAATTACATTTAAAAGTATCCACACAGATATACAGAAAGTGATTCTTTGAACTTGAAGTACAAATATCTATTTCCTTTATTTTGGTGTCAGATGGATACTACATATTGAACATTCTTAGAATTCCTATCTGTTTTAACAGACCAGACAACAGACATAAATGATTGATCTCTTTAAATCACTTACATAGAGAAATTTCCTTGCAGGATCCAAGAGATCAAGTCAGAGTATTCTGGTACAGTGTTTCATCAAAGTGAATTATAGATGAAACAAATAGAAACTCAGGTGTTTTTTCTGGCCTTTTAGTAAGGAAATGTATGTTCACTCAGCTTGTCTTTTACCCATTGATTGCTCACCATTTCTTGTAAACTTTGTTTATTTTGTTGGGTTTTTTGATCAATACAGCACAAGGTAGCCATAAATTCACTAAAATTAGCAAGAAAAAGAGAAAGAAACTTCTTTTACAGATAAAGCTTTCTAAATCAGTAGTGGCATACAAAATACGTGATAATAGAGTAGTATTTGGAATTAAGTTCTTCTTGTTTAGTCAAGCTTCGTGAATATATCCAAAGGCGGATCCTGAAGATACCCTACATTCCACCAATCACAGAGCTTCCTAAAGCTCTCAGGCTGGCTGCCTTTTGAATTAATTTCAGGACATGTGTCTTCTACTAGAACATGAATGATCAGATTGGCCAAGTTGTACAAAGACCTGTGGGAGTTTGAGGTGCAGGTTCTGCCTCATTAGAGATATTTCTGTTTGATGCACATGAAGAAAAAACCAAAAAAAACCCTTCCTAGAGACACAAGGACTTTTCCACTTTTACACAGGTAGTCCTTATTCACACAGGAATACCTTTGCTGTCTTTCTCTGTTCTCTAGGCACCAGTTTCTGGAATATTTTGAATGTTTTTCTGATTATACCTTCAATTATTAGAGGTTTGGGCTTTTTAAATCTATGGTGTTTGGTATGTTCACAGTTTATCACACAAGCAACATCCTTTTTCTGAGTGTATGTTATTTTTACCTTATTCACCCTAATTGTTTTTAATAGTGACATCAATGAAGTTTCTCATGTTATCAGATTGATTCTGAAGTGTCTTTAATTTACTGCACTAAGGTAATATAATGACTGTCACTTATTATCACCTTATATTCAGGTTTTATCTCAGCTTCCCAATACTAAATCCAGGTTTTAAAATTTAGTACCCAGTGAAGGCAGTACAACCTGAATCATGTATGCTCTAAAAACAGCTGGTGAGTTCTTAGTTAAAAATTATTACAGGTGATGCATTAAACTTGTAGTCTCTAAACAATAACACTCAATTTCTTTGCTGAACAAAGAAAGTTATAAAATAGGGAAAAAAACTTTTTTAAAAAGTTAAATCTCATATTTGAGCACTAGACTATCTCAGGTTTTCTCAGGGTTGCATATCCTAAAATTATAGTAAAAATCCCATGTAGTACTGCCAGGGGGTACACAAACTGGGTGTTATCCTTGTGTACAACTTAAACAAAGAGGCCTCATTAGCTGCAGCAATTTACATACACTACATCTAGCCTATTCTGACCATTTACCAAACATTTAATGTAGTAAAAGGTATGTTAATTTTTTATCATTTCATTGTATTTGTTCTCATTTTCATAAAGGTACAAGGAATGTCCATTTCATAAATTCTTTTGCGAAGTCTAACAAATTATTTTCATCACAGAATGTCATATTTTTGTCCTATATTTATTATCTTAAACAATCAAGTTTTCTAAACGTCTAGTTGCAGACGACTAGTAAAGTAATACACAAACTGCCATATTATCAAAAAAGTCCTCAGTAGCACCAGGAAATCTCTCATCTGTAAAAGCCAGTATTCTAAGCAAACACATAGATAGCGAACCCGCAAACCTATAAAAAATTATATTAACATATTATTCTACTTGCACAGCTTTACAGCTCTACAAATCATATCTCTATGGAGTACTGAATAATTTCGCAACAGTACTGAATTCCATTACAAAGCCTTCATTACTGGATTATTGGCCCATTAAAGCTATCAACACATTATCCTTGAATAATCACCACAATGAAGAGCCTCTACCCCAAAACATAATGACGTGTACATGCCCTGCAGTAATAGTAAAATAACAAATTAATGTATACTAATGTAACAAAGTACTAAGTGGAGTTGACGACAATCAGTAAAAAGACTGGCATGCCTGTATAGTATTCCCTAAAGTAATGAGAACAGTAGGTGAAGAACTTGTTTTAAATACACTGTATCTTAGAGAAGATAGGAAGAAGCAGAAAACCTACCGTCTGTAATATCCAGCCATGGCGGTACAACTGAGTTGTGCCTGTATGTTTGTATAACAAATCGGTATATTCCATACTTTCTGGATTTTTTGCATTTATTTCTAGAAATAACTGGGACACTCACAGAATTGTTTCAAGAGGCATTCTGAAAACAGAAGTTCTGAATTTTCCAAGAGAACAGATATTACAGAGCCACTAATTCTGCACATTTTTATATGTATCTTCCAAAACACCTTCAATTTTAAGCTGAAGAGACTCCCTTGTGGGAAGGAGAGAGTGGCTCATTTTCAGTGCTCAATCAGTTCTTGCAATTTCTTCCAAAAGTGCCAACAGGGATGCTAATTAATTGGAGCTAAGAGAGATTTTGTGATGTGCCTTGAGATCATTATTGCATTTCATACAGGTCACTGACCCACTGCTGGCTAGTAATGCATTACTGATCAAGAAACTTCAAACTGTTATGATTCATCTACCAAGGTCTCTTTTTTTTTTTTTTTTAAGGGAATTAATAATTTTTACTTCTTTTCAGATAAAAATTGAATTCTACTCTTCAAAGATACACTGTAGCTGAAATGCAAGTTACTGAATTCAGTTCAGAGGCAATTGGGTGGAATATAATGACCTGTGGAAGTGATCCAACTTTATAATCAGGTTGACCCTTGAGCCCCTCAGGTCTGTCAGTCTATGAAGTTTAGCTGAAGCATTCAGGTTTTTTGAACCTGCACCACTGTACACTGTGATAACCTTCTTAAAGAAGAGCTCTTCTCTCAGTTCTGAAACAGAGGAGATATCCCAAAACAGCTATTTATTACTCCAGCTGTATTGATAGTAGTGTAACCAAACATTATTCTTGAACATAACACATTTTCACTATAATTTTATTTTCCTTTTAGTCCCTTTAAAATGAAGGAGAGTGGGCAGATGAGGAGAGGTATTACTTCTAGATGTTTTTTCTCAAAGAAATAGCGTGAACCTGGCAGGGCTGGTAGGTTCATCTACGCATGTTCATGCTTTCCACTTTCCTGGTTGTAATATATTTTAGGACACAGTAGAAGGAGAATTATTCTTCAGTTTAATGGGCACTGCTACACTATGTGGAGGCCAAAGTGTCTTCAGGACTTTGAAATCCATAGACTTGACTCCCTGACTAAGCCTCTCCAGTTAGTGAAGAGTTTCTGATTTCTTCTTAATGAAAAGAATGAAGGCACTTAATAATTCATTTTTTCTTTGTGATAACTCTGCACCTGGCTACAGTCTACTTGTCCTCTGTTGTTTTTGAGGAAGAGAGGTATTAAACAAAAAGGGTTTGCACAAAGCAGGTTAAGGGTACAATGCTGTAGCTGAGACCACACTCACAAACTGTCTGTGAGTAGAGTGAGTACAATGAATAAAACTCCAAAACTCTAAAACAAAGACAGTTCTTATAGTTTCCATGGTTGGAGATGGAAACTTGTAGTCAAGAAAGTCTAGTTCCATCTTGCTGTAAAATGTTTGCCAATGAACTTTCTGACAGTATATTTTATTTCATCTGGTCAGATGATATGGCTGCTGACTACAGCATATGAGTTAAAGATGTAACAGATGGAGAGGATACACTAAAACTTCAAATTTTTGCATATGTAAGGCAGTAATACTCCATCTGGGACTTGCTCTGCCTTTGTGCTTCATCGAACACCTCATCAGACTACAGCAGGCATCCCAGCTTTTCTCTCTTTTTACAGAGAGACTCTCCCAAACTTCTAAATACCAGGACAAAACTTTTCAAAAAGCCTTTTCCTTGAATGTGTTTAATCACCATGGAAATAGTTCAATATTCTTACCTTCACATTTGCAAGCCATACTGAAGAAAATGTTGATGTGCCAACTCAAGAAGATTATAGGTGCATGTATAATAAGGAACATGAATGTTTAATGAAAAAAACCACAACTTACTGATGAGAAAAATGGATTTTTTTAACTTATAGACATGGAATTCTTGGAAGTTTAGTTATTAAAAGGGCTAATCCCTACAAGAATAACTGTCTATAACTCCCTTTTGGCTGAAAATTATAACTGGTAGGTAATGAAAAATACAGATATTCCTCAAATGTTTTTAAACTTTGTTGTTGCTTCTGTTGATAGTTTGGTATTATTTCTGTTATTTCTTTATTATTTTTTGAATTAGTGTGAATAATTTGTCAGTTGTAATATTCAGGCCACTTAAGAGGCAAAATTGATACATTTTTTGCAAAATGAACTGCTTACAGTTACCACTTCAATGTGTATGTCCAGTGGCAGTAGAAGGCTGCAATCCAGTGAAAAATACTGCATTTATTAAATCAGCTCTTAAATACAACAGCCTTGTGGAACCAAAATACTACAGAAAGGATATGGAACAGTAAGTATTTTCTCTCCATTAATTTTGTTCATTGCACTCTTTATTTGTTACCAAAACGTACTATAAAATATAAATGAAAACTAATACTTGCCCATGTGTAGTAACTATAGCGCAAGATATGCTGGACATATTTGTGCAAAGGGCATGAAACTAAATCCAAGATACATTTAATTAAAAGGAGATTATTCAGACTCAACAACATAGAAAATCAAATTATATCTGGTTGAATTCTGGGACAACATTAGGTCACTTAAATCCTAAGATGAATTCCAAATACAAAGTATTCTGCCTCATCAGTCACAGTGAGGGAGGAGGGTTGCAGACCAGGCAGCAGCACTTGCTAATCTCAGCATACAGCTGACTCTAACAAAGGCTATTGCTTTCAGCATATGCAGTCGTAGGGGTGGGATGGGAAAGCAACAAATTCTGGTACCCTCTTTATCAAAGGTATATGTGGAAGAGCACTGTCCCAAATTCTCTCAAGCAAGCTTTGGTTTAAGATGTTTCATTGCACATCACCCGACTTCCATCCTGAGGAGTCTGCAATACCTACAGGGAAAAAGAGGGAATCCTGCACACACTGACAGCACTGCAACTCGTTCAGAAAGAATTTTAGTTTCGTATGTGTTAGAATTTGGCTGGCCTACAACTAACTTTCTCCCTTTGCACAAATGGAGGCATCCAGTGGAATAATTGCATCTAAGGGATATGTCAGGGAAAATGGAGCGAGAGAGCTCTCTTGCATTATCTGGGTATGGTGCCTCCAGCTATTGACATTTTGCAAACTTTCTGTCTTCCCAGGATGATTCTGCTCACAGTTCAAAGTGAGATACAGGAATTTGGAGTTGAACACGTGAATGTACTTAGTGAAGAATGATACCTTCTCTTTTTAATGTTAATTAGCAAGTGAATAACCACTGAGGTTCTTGCACAACACCCCAAACCAGCTAGAGCTTTTAAGCCAGCTCTGCCTAAGTCTTTTCTTTTATACAAGCCTTCCAACAAGACCAAACAGCTTTTATAGACCTATTTTTACTAGAACTTTAACTGTAAAGAGAAACTTTTTAAAAAAGGAGAAAAAATTGGAATGTGAGGAGTCAAAAGAGGAGACTTGGAAACAGATCTTACTCCCTTTGCCAGCCATGTCCTTAAATAGCAAGTAACTTTAAGTAACCCTTTCATTTAGGGTTGTTTTCATCCACCAACCTTTGCTTGGGCTGTAATAGACCCTGCAGGGATAACTTTGGATTTACTCTCAATCTGTGATGGTCTGCATAGGTACCTCTGCCTACTTCAACCTGCACTCTGAAATATTATCTTCTGAATATTTCCAACTCTTCCCACAAAGGAGTCAATTCCTTCCACCTTCTTTTAGAAAGTTATGTTTGACAAAGTGTGTAGCAATCAGGACACGACAAATGGAATCCTCCTTGCTCTTCAGATTCATCCTGAAAAAGAATCACAATGTGTAAAATGAGAACAAACACATAAAAGAGCTGCTGCAGAAGGAAAGATCATCACTTTTAAAGGAAAATTTGCAATTTTCCTGTTGAGTACTGTAATTAATTGCTACAGTAATAGATAAAAGACTTCTGCACTTTCAAAGAAATTTTATTCAGTATTTTCCAAAGCAGGAAGAAGGAGTTCCTTTGCAATCCGATCCTCAGGCTCTATTCAGCCCTTGAAGTAAGGGACTGTCATATGCTTTGGCAGGAGCTGATATATTCACTGTTTTCGTGATCTTCATTATCAGTGCATAGAGACATATTTGAGGGGATATCTGTGATGGTTTGACCCTGTCTGAATGCCAGCTGCCCACCAAAGGCACTCCATCACTCCCCTTCTCAAACTGGATAGGGGAGAGAAAATATAATGAAAGGCTCATGAGTTGAGGGAAGGACAGGGATCACTCCCTGTCACAGAGCAGGCTGTCCCTGAAGAACTGTGCCCTGTGGAAAAGTGGACCATGCTGGTGGTAGAGAATAAAGTTAAGCCCAGGAAGAAGGTAGGGTTTGGGGGAAAGTACTTTTAAGATTTGTTTCACTAATTTTGACTGATAAAAAACTCAACTAATTTCCCCAAGTCAAGTCTGTGGTGCCCGTGATGGTAATTGGTGAGTAATCTCTCCCCATCCTTACCTCAACTCACAAGCTCTTTGTTATGTTTTCTCCACCTCTGTCCAGTCTGAGGAGGAGAGTGACAGAGTGGCCTTGGTAGGCAGCTGCTCTGCAGCCAGGGTCAAACAATGTCCAGCCTGTTCTTTTAAATGCTTGCAAATGACACCCCTCTTATAAAGGAACTTTTAACTTGCAGAGGACGTTTCCACTTAGCTGTTGCCACTGCTCAGTAATCTGCCACTTGTGAGAGGGATGGATAAGCCCTCTGAATGTAGCTATATGATGGACCTTTGAACAGGCAGAAAGCTCAGATGCCTGGAACCTGGATTACAACTATCAACACGTGACTGTATGTTACTTTATCAAAAGAAATGGAGAAGAGGTGGCATATTACAAAATAGAAATAAATAACTCCTAGATTCCAGTGTTTATGATAAAATTAAAATTTCAAGACATCCTTCATAAGTTATTTTAGACCTGTTTCTTTTCCACAGAAAACATCTGGAGAGTTAAATGCAATATTCTCTGGTTTAGATTTAAAATGGAAGAGTAGTAGAAATACTTGCTTCAATTCTTTTTCTAACATGGGGGAACTACAATAGTTCCCCAGGCAATTATTTTATGTTTTATTCTTATTTACAGAATGTCAGCTGTTGCCTTTGTATCTAATAAAAATGTAACGTGGCAATGCAGTAAATGCTTATACTGTAGGCATCAGACTTTTGTCAACTGAAAGTCAGATAAGCTTTTTACTTTGTGCAAGAATTCTATTGAGATCCCTAGGCAATGATCTCTGACATTTTATATCTATTTTTGTTGCATTTATGCAACTGTACTAATATACTAAGTCTTACTAATATTTCACATCACCTCTTCCTCATGTGTTAGAAAATTTCTACCTTGTGCCTTAACTAAGAAGTTCTTTCCCTCTTTCCTCCTGGCATCCCCACCTCCTAACTAGCTTAGAGGGCTTTTGATGTATGTTACCTGGACCTCAAAACTACATATATGTATTTCTTCTTTCCTGGTTTGGAGTTCATCTAATTCAAAGTCTTTCAAATCTTTCACTATTGTGAACAAACCCAAGCCCTCTCTTCCGCTCACTGTGGTTAATACATAGGATGTATAATCTTTAGTAATGTTTTTCTACTTTCCACGTCTTGTTTAGTGTTTAAAAGGTCTGAGAAATTTCACTGGTCTTCTCAAGGAAAGCTAATTTCCCTCTCACCTTATTCTCTGAGGGCTATCATCTACTGGCTGGGTTTTATATACTACCAGAGAAATCCAGAGCCTGTGTCTGTTAAAGTTAGAGAAGGCACCATTACAACCAGCCATTTACCTGCAGTGCAGATCATGGGGCTGTATTCTCTCAAAACAGACCCATTTGTTGCCCTGCCACTTAAAACTTTTTTCAGCTTTTCAGTTTGTTACTCTTTTTATTACAATTGCTTGTCACCTGTAGTCTTGTGGGTCCCTTCCAACTCAGGATATCCCATGATTCTATCACTTGTTTCCTGGTCAAAGTCAAAATATCTGCTGCTCTTTATTAAGATCTGTACTTCTCTAGGGTCTTTCTCTTCCTTGTAATACACCTGAAAATTTCTGTGTGCTTTCAGTTGCTCTTCCATTTATCTGCCATTTGACTTTGAGAGGTTCACTGGTGTCTATTGTGCGGAATTTGTCATATTTTCTTTTTAACTGGTCATGATTCTAAGTATCATTTATTGAGAAATATTTAAACAGACAAATATGATCAGGAACCATACTATTAGGATGATCTCTCCCATTTGCTCTTGGATCCTTTCAAATTTTGTTTGAGGAAAGGAACTCTAATCACTC
Source organism: Struthidea cinerea (assembly GCA_013397865.1). NCBI lineage: Eukaryota > Metazoa > Chordata > Aves > Passeriformes > Corcoracidae > Struthidea > Struthidea cinerea. Next base: position 1,960,463 of record VZTI01005041.1, on the reverse strand, counting down.
CTCATCTCTTGCATTCATTTCCTCATTCTTTATTTATTACAGGTCCCGTATATTTTCCTTTGAACTTTTTGAATAGTTAGGTCTCATAAAACTTCATGTCCAGTCTAGTTCCCTTTCATTGTCCATTTCACACACAATTCTTCAGCCTGATTTTTTGAGCAAAGCTGGAAATTTGCAGAACCCTAAATTTACCTGTCTAAATTCAGACCTCATTGCTGTTGCTTACTATTGTTTTGTTTTCTTTCTGGAACATTGTATCTTTCCCTCTTTGCTACTAACTCTTTGCTCTGCTTTGGGGTGACAGGTTTGACAGACGAAGGAAAGCTGCAGATTGCAAGGGAATGCATAGAGTGGTGATAAGTGAATTAAGAAAGACAAGCTGCTGTGAGTGGATATGTGATTATTAGGATTGCAGTTAACAAGCAGAGAAAAATCCAGGGAAGATAATGAAATGAGAAGAGTTATGGAAACCAGCGTGCTAGTATATAATGAGGAAAATGGTTATAACCCTCACACATCCTATATGACTATTTGCACTAACATCATTGGTAGTTGGCATCAAGGTAGGACATTCTGCATGCTATAGATTCAAAATAATATCTACTAATAATATTATATGCAATACCAGCCATGCTTGCCGAACCATTACAAAAAAACCCCAAAGTAAATTAGCAAAATTCTGTAGAAATCCATATCAATTGTTACTCACTTTTCTATCCTCTTGCTAATGGTTACATAATGTGTGTGATATTATGTGGAGTTGTTATCTTTGTCATTATGTAAAGGTTGCTTTGCTTAATTTCAGTGGTAACAAGTTGGAAAATAAAATAAGAATGTGTGTGTGGGGAGTAATAAAATAAATAAACAGCTAACACTACTTTGTGCTTAAATTTCATCCTTCTCTATAAATATGTTTGGCATAGTCAGTGCAGGATCACATTTGTGTGTGTGGGCATTTTTAACTTTCAGTAAATCTCCCCATCTCATATACTACTGCACCCTTAAATTTACTACTTAAATTACTTACAGATTCAAATATATGAGAAAAGGACTCCACAATATCATTTGTGTTGAAATCTTTAGCAAATTCAGATGATTGCAAATGACCCCTTGAACACAATACAAATTCCTTCTTAAATGTCCTTAAGACTCATCCATACAAGTTCTCTAAGGTAGCTAGGGTTTCTTATGTACGAAGGTAAGTATTTATACTTGCAGACTACACGAGCACACAATATTTGTAATCAGTTTATTTAGAAAATTTAGGAGAAACTATAAAGAGTTCATCAGCTTCAAACTGTTAAATCCTCAACATTTCAAATAGAATAGGTAAAATATATATATCATTGAAAAAAAAGCATTCAACATCTTTTGCATTTACACCCAAGTTACTGTATAAAGGTGTTTAGCTAGGTAGTTGTCTAGCTAGAAATTGCCTATATTCTTTGAATTCTGGACAAACTAAGTACTACAAAACTTTCCACTGTATCTTATGAAATCCATGGGAGAAATCTGCCATCTTACTCAAGGATCCAGCTCCTTTTTAAAAAGAAAAATGCTTGACCTCATGTCCTGCCCCTATGCAACAGCCTGCCAAATAATTATGCTCAAAATTTTTCTTAGTATTTTCTTCTTAGTGTTCTGATGATAGTTACATTATGATGACTTTCTTCTGCTTGTAAGTAAAAGTGACTTGTTCAGAACTGTTCAGGCTGTGATGCATAGCACCGTAAGACAGCTAAAAGTAGTGATTAAAACAAAATAAGTGTGTTTTCTTGAAGAGGGATCTACTATGTGCTTCTAGTTCAGAAGGCTACTAGGAGTCACACAATAGCACCCTAAGGGAAAAAGAAAAAGCCTGATGACAGTGTCCTAGCTTCATTTAAAATACATCAAGCATTAGTGTTGCACAACTGTTGAATCCAAGTGTTAGATTGTAACATCTGAAAAAAAGGTTTTTTTAACCCTGTGAACTAATTTGTTGTTCAGTTACCAGGATTTCAGTTAGATCATATCCAATTCAATTCTTAGAAATATATGGATTCCTGCTGGATAGCTCCACACTAAGCCTCTCGGTTACATCATCTTTCACTCTTACAGTTTGCTTAAACACATTTCTCCAATAGCTCAATTCATTGCTTGTAAAAGGGAGATGTTTGAATCTCCAGGTTTTGATTCTAATTTCACTAGTTTTTCTCAGCCCTCAGTAAAGAACCAATTCCACCATTTTCTGACTTCAGAAAACTTCTTCTTTTTAAATTGTTTAGATTGGAATCTGTTCTTTATTTGGAGAGTTTTCTGTAGCTGGGTCCTCTCAATCTTTCATGTATGAGATTCTTGCACAATTCCCTGTGCCTGGATGTTCTTCTGTTTTTCTGACCATCGTATCTGGTAGTTGGTTGTATGGTTTCTTTCACATAAATGGTACCGGTACTGGGGAACCAGCTGTACCCAGAATTTCTATCTTCCACTTATCAAGATCTCAGGCTTTTTTCTCTCCCCAGGAGGTTGAAATGCTTTCTACTCAAACCATTCTTTCACACAGTCCCTCAGGGGCTGGTCAATGCTCTTTGGCATCAGTTCTGGAGAAAAAATAGACCCCATTATTTCCTTCATTTGCCACTATGCTGAATGCTATTCTTTGAAAATGACCAGTTTCTGTTACATATTTCATTGGAAATGCCTCAGTGTTAAGTTTCATGAACGTAATGCATGTATTTCACTGTATTCAAATCAGAACCAGAGGTAAACAACTGATTAAAACTAGACAAAATTTCATAACTGCTTTGGATGCTTAAATAAACCCCTCTGGCAATGCAAGAGAAATATACCAGGGAAAAGATGCACCATATTATTAATGTTGAAAAAAATGTAAAAGGTATATTGAAATTCACCATGCCTTTCCTGAAAGGTGTAAACTTTAACTGGCAGCTACACACTAGAAAGGCAGAACATCTGTTTCATTTGTGAGAAAAATAATCTCAGGCTTAACAGAAGGCTGTTAAAATAGAAATGGTTATGATATCATCTCAGTTTCCGGAACTTTCACTAATTCTTCAATGAAAATTCAGGAAAAAAAAAGGTATTTCTCCATAAAAATAAAAGCTGACTTTGAATTTCCTGTTGCCAGAGCAGTGATTCAGAGTTTTTAGTTGCAAAGAAAAGCCCTTAAGTTTTTAACAAAAGAATCCCGGCAACAAATGAGGAATTGGTCTATGTGAGGAACAGTCAGATTGCAGACCTCTACCCTATCACTCTGGCAAAATACTGCCATCAGAAGCTTAATCCAAAATAGCCATTAAAATCTGAACAAGAGTTTTTCCTTGTCAGCCAGGAAAAAAACTCCTGCTGTATTTCCTTCCTGTCACTATTCCACTGTTATTCAGAGCAGTCAATTATTTTTCACCCTTTGTATTCCCTTTCAGGCCTGCTATTGTGCAAAGAGAAATGGTATATTGAAGGAAGAGAATTTAAGTTGGTCAAAGTTAGTCAAGGCCAATTAGTATACAGATTAGAGAGAAAGAAACTTTCAAAACAAAGAAGAATGCAAGTAATAATAATACAGGGGAAAACTACTACTGAAAAAAGTGGCACATTTTACAAATCAGTGGAGGGCCCCATCAAAAAGACCCTTATATAGCTAAAGGTAAAACTAAGAAAAATATCTGAATATTGACTCCAATGACATTATAAAAATAAACACTAAAACAGAAATAGTGAAAAAGACCTGGAAACACCTACTTGCTAGATGAACATGATATCTGGAGAGGTAGCCTGGGGATCATCAGAGCCTATCAAACTTGATTTTCAATTTTTTTGTCCCCGATTTTTCATCTTAGCTAATTACACCAATTGAAGCCTGTGCTATACTAGACATTAAAGAAGCCACACAAAAAAGTATATTTCATTGAGAGATACATTTTCAAATATCCAGTAAGGTGTAAGCTGCCAGGAGTTTCTCCTGTGATTCAAATATTGACAACACATCTCCCTTCCCCCGTGATTTCAACACACTGCATCTTCTCTTGCAGTGGACATATTAATAAGGCCTCTCATCTTAACATGGCCAAGAATGTTCATTTTCTGAGGAAAAAAATATTACACATGGTTGAATCTTTTAGAATTCTTTGAATGTAGTTTTGTGAATTCCTGTGAGTATAGTTTAGGTAGACTTTAATTGTCTTGTCAAAGACTTGAGAAGCCTGAGAAATGAATTAAACATGAATGGAAAGGCCAAGTATTGTTATGGATAAAAATCTACCTAGAGGACAAGAGAGAATAAATGTTTTATTGTGAGAAATGATTAATAGTTGTCTTTCATACAAGAACTGTCCCTGGAAAGCAAGTGAGGAATGAGACAAAAAATGTGAAAATCACTTAGGCTAATCAGGGCTGGAAAGAGCTGTGAAGAGGTGCAGAAACCATAACTAGATGGGACAATGGGCGGCTTGACAAGCAGACAACCATGTGATATTACCAAAACCTAGGTAAAGTGCATAAGAAAGAGAAATGCAAATCTTCTCAAAAATGCCAGTCATAAATGAAGAGTTGTGAGTATCAAATTGGAAACAAGTCTACAAGTCAATATTGAAATCTCATCTGGGCTTTTGGTGACTGTGCTTTTAAAAAGATGCTTCAAAATTAAAGTAGCTCAAGAAGGTGAAAATACTGAAGCTTCAAAGGCAGAAACCTGAAAGATTATCTGTACCTTTTCACATACAGTGCATTTAAACTGTGACACTTCTACTTTCAAGAGTTTATTTAGGCTAAATTTAGTGAGATTCAAAGAAGAATTGAGTATTTATATGATGATCAAGTCAGAGTCTTCCAAATTAGTGATAAATAAAACTTTGGATGTTAAATTCTGCCTTTTATGGTTTTTATGCTCAAATCAGTCTCTAAGAATTAGAAAGGAGCAGGTGACCTATGTAGGGCGACAGATTATGCCATACCTATGCCAACTGCAGAATGCTTGGCTCAGTCCGTCAAGCTTCTTAGTTCTTCTGTTTTAGAACATAAATTACTGTATAAAGTATCCACTCAGTTAACACATTATGGCATTAATTTTCTTCCATGTTTCTGTATAGTTTAATTGAATATGCAAATTCTAATGTACAATTACTTTAGTTTTTTACAACATTGCATTATGATTCAAATCAGCATGCAACTCAAAGTGAATTCAAAAACAAGTAAGAAATGAAGGTAGTTACAAATGCAATCTGAAGTACATGAACAACCACTTTATTTAGCTGGCAAAAATCTAACGGATGCCTGAGCAGGTTTCCCAAAGGAATAAACAAGCAATTAAAAAGTCAAAATCACAAAAATGTCAGTGGTTATTTTGGCTCTCTTCCCCAGCAGGAACACTCATTAAATAAACATGAATCTTCTTTTTATATTTCTGTGTTTTTGCCTTTTCCTTGAGAGCCCATTTCTCCTTTGATTTTGTGGATTTTTTGCTTTTGTTTCGTATTGCTTTTTCCTACACTTTGTATTATAACCTATATATAAGGAATATAAATTGCAAACTAATGTTTCCAGATGGTGGAATTACAGTTGTGTGAAAAAAGTCCCCAGACCAGAAAAGCGCATAAAAATGTGCTTATTGTGAGTCAAAGTTTTTTTTTTTACTAAGATTATATAACAATAACAATAGGATAGGAATATCAGCTTGTATTCTGTAAAGAGTTTAGGAGCTGTTCTATTAATTTCAAAAAGTATCAAGTTCTCAGTGTCAGTTTTTGTGATTTTCCCCATTTATTCTAACTAGTCCACTAAATTTTTTCTTCTAGAGTTGATCCATTAAATAAAAGGAATCACAACATGTATTTTTGATTACACATATTATGGTGTTAAATAATGTATTAGTCTTCTTTGATTCTACATAAAAAGAATGTTAATGTGAAAATGAATCATCGAGGAGCAAGGTTATTCTTAGTTGCCTTAAAGAAAATGTTATTTACTTGGTTTGGGTTATAGGAAGAAAGTTGAAAAGAATAAAGGCTCACCTGCATCATTGTTTAAGCTGATTATGGATTTTGGAGAAATTCCTTCAATAATTATTCATTACTATGGTCCTTTCATCTTTCTCTCAAATGCTTGGTGCCAACTACTGGCAAAAAGAGAATAATGAAATATATTAATTGCTAGATTTTATTAGCTGTCGCAGGGATTATTATGTTCTCTGTCATGAAATATTTGAAAATATTAATTTTACTAGAAAATCGTTGTATTTTTCAATGTATAACCACATCAGTTTTTTTCTGAAATCAGAAAATATTTTATTCATTAATTTCAATGTGTAACATATTTTTAAATAACCCACAAAACCCTGTAAATCTTAGAGCAGGACCCTTGGTCCCATTTAGGGTTCAGTTGAATATTTGACATGAAATTTATATCAGTGATCTTTTAAAAGCCGTCCTGTCACTCTCTCAGCAATGTTATATCAATCTGAGTGTTGTCTCCTCTCTCTCCCTTTTAGTTTCATTAACTCCTGGCCATAGCCAAACTTATTCATAAATGAAAATGAGAAGAGAAGACCTTGATGAGGTTCATTATCTCTGAAAGTGGTAATTATGTTATGATCAGAGGACAAGATGTTGATGCAGCAAATTTTGATAGGTGGAGCCTCAAGCATAAAATTATATGCCCAGTGACAAATGTCCGTGGTGATAGCTTGGAACAAAGCGGAGAGTGAATAGTAGCTTTCTGTAAAGAAAAAATTGTGGTGAAAGAGGCCCAGTGGAAGCATAACGAGCAAAAAACGAGCACATAAAACAGGTTGGAAAGATGTTGTTTTCTGTTTGTAGTGTCACTGGAAATGAAAAGAAAGCTTAAGTGCAGTCAGAACTAAATATCCGTTCAAAAAATGGTAAAAGCTAAAAACGAGATTAGTTGCAATGAGCTCAGAGTACTTTATGATCCCTGAAAATGATACAGATTTCAGCCTCAGAAAGAAGAGAGTACAGAAAAAAGTTTTACTTTAGATAATTCTACTTAGTGTAGAATAGTGATAGTAAAATTCTACTTAGTGTAGAATAGTGGTACTATACAGACACGATACCAAGACAGGTTAAATAGAAACAGCAATACTCCTGAGTCAGGAAGCTGTGATTCACCTGCCTCATCTTCTGCATAATCCTGTAGAAATGTTGCCATTGCTGTTAAGCAAAGCAGCTAGAGTGATTATTTAAATCCCACTGAAGACATTTGGGCCTACTTTCTCATTGAAAGGCATCTTATTCCTTGCCCTACCTTGTTGTCTAGGCTCCCTCAATAATTAATGCAGAAAAGTATCTTTGGAGGACAATTAACATCACTTGTATTAGGGTCCATCTTTGAAGAGAATTAATCAGTCTATGGAGGCATACTATAATCTTACTACTATAAAATGAGCCTAGATGTCTGGTTTAGACAGCACATAACTTTTGAATAGTTAAAATTAATTTGTTTCATTTTCACCCATGAACTCGATCACATGGTTTGGATGAAGTGTTTTTGCCCCTATGATCAAAGCCACACAAATTTTAGGGATTTTGCTGAGCCTTGAGAAGTGAAACAAACCATGTTAATTTGCAGGATAGCACCACAAGCTTCACTGAGAACATGGAGATGATACAGCCAAATATTATGTGGCATAGGAAGCACTAAATAAAAACCTAAGTTGGATAATTCAGGGGTAAGTTATCAGTATCTTTTACCTCTTCTTTCATTACTGGAACTATTTTGCAGTCTGTGGGTTTATTCCTTGCCAAACAGAATATTCCCAGTGGATTTTCAAAGGGCTTGTTCACTTCGACTCATTTCAGATGTAAACCTGTTGATGTCAAAAAACTCAAGAGCTGAGTCTCGTTCTGGATTAGACACAGAATGACCTTCTAAGGGCAATTCTAATCTGCAGTTTTTATAGGAATTTGGACAAAAAGGGCCAGGAGTAAATGTATTAAAGAAATATATTAAGGAGTGGTCCTGAAGCAGTTAATTCACAGGCTATGTAAACAAGATTAAAAGCATTTTGTGAGAAGTACAATTTGATTTCAATGTCATTCCTCTTCCTTTGGAGTTTACTTCTGTCCTTATTACATGAATTTAGATGTTGAATGGGAACCTGCAAGCTGATTAATTGGAATTTCCATTGCAAAATTTGATGCAGAAAATATAAATGCACTACTTGCCTTTTGCTTTCTTTAGTTTATTCTATTGCCTACTATAGAAAGAAGTGGTAGAAGAATAAAAATATTTCACTTGTGAGTGCTTTGTCAAATGTCTGTGTTTTATAGGAGAGATATTTTATTTACTTATTTTGAAATCTAGTAACTGGGAGCCTAAAAGATATGCTGTAATTATTCTCTTTGCAAAAATGTGAACAATTAAGGGGTTTTTTTTGCCTCCCATTGTATCCACCTTCTCTTGATACTCCTCTTAAAATGTTTCTTTCTAGGATATATTTTTAAGTGTGTCTTTGTAGATTAGGTGTTGAATGTATATTTTTGAAAATCCTGTAGGATTTAGAAAGGTTGTATACACATTGTGTGTATATTTAGGAACATTTGGTGACAAATGGAAGTCGAGGCATTGGAAACCAGTGTACTTAATAGATTAACCTTTTAAAAAATTCAGTAAGCACAAGACTGAATGTTTCATGTCATAACTATCTTTTAAAAAATCTTACTTCAGGTTTCACCAAGAAATAGTCTTTTTCTTTTTCCCTCGAATTTGCTGTTAGATGCGCAGTTACAGTAAAGGATACCTGCTTTGTTCACTATATTTTTAACTCCAAAGTCTGGTTTTGCTAGTGCAGTGTGGTGTCATTCTTTAAACTGGTAGCCAGAACTGTTTTATGAGTGAGTGCCTGTCTCTACTCTGCAAAATGTTCTCCTGCAGTACACATTTAAAACCATATTATGGTCACTATAATGAAAAGAGGGAGACTTCTTGGATTTATTTTATGTCAGCTCAGAATGGAGACTCTTTTCACCTGTGAAATGTCTGTAAATAGTGAATCAGTAAGAATAAAATAGTTGTGTAACTGCTATTGTTAATGACCCTGTGTTTCTATATTTTTGTGAGATGCAAAACACATGCATATGAAACTGACCTCTTGAATGAAGGCACAACACATGCTGCGTACTTGCTCATGACCTATCACACTGGAGCATGAATTTCACCCAGGGATGCTATCTTTTAATGAAGAAAAAGATTGAAAAAGAGAAAAGAGAGAACAATAAATAACTATGATAATAGCAGTAAGTAGTGAGCTCACTCACTAATGTAATGGTTGCAAATACCAGTATGTGTTTGAGCTTACTGACATAATGGTCATTCATATCTAGCAGATGCTTCTTCACAACCCTAATCAAGCAATGAATAGTGGTTTGAGTCTTAACAGTTTAACAACATGTCAAAAACCAGGTTTACCTGGGGCAAACTGAGAAAAAACGCATGTGACATTATATAGTCTCTAGACTATACCGGAGAAAAAAAATTCAGCTGAGTAGCTCAGTCTGTTCTTTCCATACATAACAGATTCTCTGTTATGGCTGAAAGGAGGAGAATACTCCATGTTTGTATCACAGCAAGCAGCAGGAGTATTTGATGTGTAATTCCAAATTGTCACGGATTTCCCCAAATGGTAAATATCCTTCTAGTATCCATCTTTTGTAAGGGGCTGAATGAACATGGGATATGAATAGTCTTTATTTTTTTAAGCAGAAGGCAACAGTCAGTTATTTGATCTGAATGGAAATTTCCACTGTACAAAGCTGTACAGACTAAGTGTCAATCCCAGGAAAGTAATACAAGAACTGATATGGTACTTGACTAATAGAAAAATTAAAGTCAGGTAAGGTAGTTAATGATAATGAAATGGATTTTTTTGGAAAATATATACTGTCAATACTGATAATCTGATGTTCTTTCATTTTACCCATAAGATTATAAGACAATTGATAAAAAGTAATTATCAGTAAGGTATTTGTCCTCTTCCTGCCTGACATTTTGATTAAGAAAATAGAATGATACAAAGTCAACATTACGTGCATTGACTGAATTGAAGCTGACTAACCAGCAGTCAAAACTCAACAGTAATTTTCTCTGAGGAGGTCAGTTCCGGTTGGGTCTCACAAAGATTCGTTCTTGGCCTCATTCTCTTTAACATTATAAGTAATGGGGAAAAAAACCCCGTAAAATAAGTACTGACAAAGTTGGCAGATGACATAAAGAATGAGATTGATAAAAAATGGGCATGTTAGGTTACAGAATATGAGCAAACAATGTGTGCTTTAGTACAACTGAATGAAACATCATACATATGGAAAAAAAAGTATGTAGCTCAAAATTAAAGGAGATTGTCTATGGAAACTTACCATCTGTGGTGTCCAAGAAGTTAAATTAGGTTATTACAGGGGGCTTTTATAGTTGTTGAATGTGTAAAAACAGAGGGAGGTAGACTAAAAAATCCAAATAATAGAGTAGATAGAATAATTTGTTACTATTTGTTCATTACATGGGAAGTCTTATTGTAAGGAGTCCAATTCCACTAGGCTTTAGAGCCAAACATACTTCAGGTAGCAGAAGAGGCTGCAGAAACTTTGGAACCTTGAGGGCTCTGATATAATTTCTTTTCTTCTGAGTTTTATTAAAACTCTTTGTCTCCCTTTCTCTACTTTTTTTTTTCCTGTCTCTTGGTCTCATCTCCTTATGTTTTTTTTTTTTTCTATTTATCGAACCTTAAAAACTGCGGAATTTGCATGATGTTTGCTATCACTACTGTTTCCATTCTTATTTTCATTCATTGTTATATTTTGCTCCTTATTCCCAGCCAAATGTCTTTGTTGACCTGTTTTCTGCCTTTGGACAGTGGCCTCCAAACTATACCATGACTGAACAACAACTACCTCAATTATTGGTTACATTTTTTGGTACTGCTGGACTACAATCCTGTTTCTAATCATGAAAGCACTGAAAGGAATTGTACTACTTCCCATTCCATTTATTCCTGAATGTGTTTGATTGCTTTTGGATTTTCACAGAAAATCCACATTTTTATTTTCAACTGTTTAACTCCTTCAAGAGCTACTACACATTGTAATGAAGCTTCAAGTCTCCAAAGTGAAAAAGCCTACAATATGGGAAATATTACTAACTTGTTGTATGAAGTGGTTTTCCTCTACCTTCAGATGATGTACATCCCTTGAGCTCTCACTGTATGTTTGTACAGTCAAGAGAATGGCTGATTTAGTCCAAGCTCAACCAGTTGTAACCAGGCTTTTGATGCTTCCAGCAACAGTTTTCAAATTCCACCCACAACTGAACATCTTTGAGTCTTGTCAGACACCAGCAAGGGCGACTGTTTACTGCTTCTTTACAGCGTGTTTTCTCAGTACAAAGTAGCCCATAGGAGATTACTGCTGCTAAAATTGTTTGTGTTCCCTAATCCAATAAGGTTTTGTGGGAGCCGTCATATCCTATGAACCCAAGTGTTTTTTAATTAACATTCAAATTCATATATGGCATTGATTACGACATTAGCCAACAGTCAAAATCCCTCCACTCCTCAGTATACCATTTACAATTAGTTAACTCTGGCCATTTGCCAGGAGACAGACCTGGACAGATGCAGGAATACTGTCAAGTACTGGACGTTTGTCCTGTAGGTTTATCCATACAGGGACCTCATCACACTCTACAACTCCCTGGAAGGAGGCTGTAGTGAGGAGGGGTTTGGTCTCTCCTGCGATGCCTGCAGTGAGAGGATCAGAGGAAATGACCTAAAACTGAAACAGGGGAGATTCAGATTAGATGGTTTCAATGTTTGTGTGGCCAGGCATTGGAATAGGTTGCCCAGGCAGGTGGTGGAGTCACCATCTCTGGAGGTGTTTAAGAAGCATCTGGGTCTGGTGTTGGGTGATGGCATATAACAGTTTGGGGGTTATGGTGGTGGTGCTGGGATGACAGTTGGACTGGATGATCTTAGAGAACTCTTCCAACCCTGATGATTCTATGATTGTAATTTTCCTGCCAATTTCTGTAGTTAAGCAAGATTATTAAGGGAAGAAATTTGCCTCTTGTGTTTTTTGTCCTCCAGACAAAACATACTAGATGCAAGGTTTAGCTATATTTCTTTTACTGGTAGTATTTCTAATATATTAAACAATTTTCAGATTGTTTACAACCTGAAAATACAGATTTTTGATGTAATTTATGACCTATTATGCAAAGGAAATGTGTATGTTCCACTAGCAAGCTAGCAGTAAATGCATAATATTTATGCAGCATTTTTCTTGTGTGCTTACTTCATCTCCTTTACTCAAATGATGGTGCCCTCTGTCTTCCTGCCTGCTGACATTTTCTCCACTAATCCAGACAAAGTCACTTTACCTTTTAGACTGAAGGGTTAATCTTCTTTTCTGCATGGCCTTTCTGTTTGCTCTAGGAGTTATCAAAAGGATTTGGAATGAAGTGTGGAAATGAAGTTAAAGCACAAGGGCATATTGCCTGATAAGGTAATGTTAAGAAGAAATACAGAATTTATAGAATGGCTAGATTTCTATTTGCCTGTATTTAGATTGAGGGGTCAGAACAAGACAGTTAATTTGTGATTATGTTCTAACAGAAAATATATATTCAGTGACTAGAAAATACCAAACCTCCTGGCTTAAAAAAAACCCAAACAAACCAGCATGGGAAAAAAAACTACAATTTACAAAAGTATTATAGTAAGGTAAAGAATAGAAAAGAGACAGAGGGAAGGTAAACTGAATCTTTTTATGGAAATATATTTTACAAACTATTTGATGTTCAACAATTGGGCATCATTAGCTACCTCTGTGGAGGATAAATTAACAGGGCAAAATATAAGAAGAAATCGTAAGTAATGAAGGACAAGAACCACTTTTTAATGTCAAATATCGGAGGTCTGATCCTGTGTTACCCTGCATCTTGTCTAGTCTTTCTCTAATGAGTAAAATCATATACAAGCTGGATATAAAATGCAGCTTTACTGTGTGAAGAAATTTGTGTGCTGTGTAGGACCTTTGCACTCTTCTGAGACAGAACAAAGTATAGGGCAGGAAAGAATGGGTAGAGAGACATGGAAGGGGAGACAGGGAGACCTGCTGTAAAAGCTCCCTCATTCAGTCTGCAGTCCACACATATTCAGCATAATTGCTATTCTGTATAGCTTTGGTTTTGTTGCTTATTTGGTCATGTAGATAAAACTTATAAAAGACATCCTTTGAAAATTCTGCCTGAAATAGGTAACATGGTGCTAATGCCAAGAGTTACCTTGCCTCCTCAAATTTTGGACAGCTGCACTGCCCAGGAGGAATGAGAAATATTAGTAGTCCCAAGGAGGACCTTGGTTGATGGGCAGTGTATGAAATATGCAGATGTTAAATAAATTACAGCAATGATAAAAAAGGTAAAATCACTTTGCTAGACAATAGTATCATCTTCTACTACTTTAAGTTATGATGCATTTCTGCACTAAAATTAATAGATATATTAATGAACTGGGAAAGGAACCCAGTAACTTGAACTTAGGCAAAAAGGTGAAAATTCCACAATGCTCCAAACTACTTAATTGAATTTGCTTTTACAATACTTCAGATAAGTAGCATTTTGTGTCATATGATGTTCATAATCACAGATAAGCTGATCTTCTTAAATCAGTGGTGTTGCTTTTTGTCAGTCATATCACTGTCTTTGTTGTTCTAAACCTTTCTACAAGTTTTATTATAATTCTTCAGATAAAAGATATGTCCTGTTATACTATCCAGTACAGTCCCTGAAACAGATTTTTATTATCTAATCATTTCCTCTGAATTTCAGCATTAGTCACTCTACCTTACGATGTGGCTTCTATCAATCTCCACTGATCAAGTTTTAATAACTTTACCTCTTTTACCTGTGTTTCCTTCTGGTCTGGGGTACATTAAACAATTTTCCAGTTATGGAAACTTTGAGTGCAGATAGTTTTTAATAATTTTGATTTGTTGCAGGAAGCAAAAAGGCTGGAATCTCAGCAGGATTAAATAAATTCAGCTTTCCATAGCTCTATGAAATTAAATGGCAGTGTGCCAGTCTATATACTGTGAGCTTCTACACATAAATGTGGAAAAAAACTACTTGTGTTCTTGCAAAAGCTATTTGAAGCTTTTCTAGATATTGCCACATTTTTATTTTTATTTTTTTCCTGGGGAAAGTAAACTCTTCCACATACTACTCTAAGGGTTTGCAGTTGTGACAATGGGGGAAAAAAGCAGTGCATTCTTCTTGGCAGGCAACAGAATGAAAACAAAGGCCATCTATAATTCAGAACTACAGTGTATCAAACAAAAATAAAAGCATAGTAAAATAATAATGATGTGATTCATGAACCAGAAACTCTGATTGTTCAAGAAATGTAGTAATAAAGTTAAGAATGTAATTCATTAGTGATGTGAAATAGAAGAGTTTCCCAGCAGGAGCTGAAAAAGTCTCAAAGTAATTTCTTCATTAGAGTTTAATAGAAATTGAACATGAATTTGTGCATAATTAAGGCTGAATTAGCAGCAAAAGTGAGGTGTAGCATCCATAGCACCCTTACAAATGATAAGAGTACTTTGCTGAAGAACAGCAAATTCTAGACAAGTGAATCCCACTTTAAGGACACTCATTTACACTTTACTGCAGCGTATAATGAGGTTAGTGTGGTATTCAGGGTGCTTAATAAAAGGCAAGTTACCAATGGTCAAAGTCTTAATTAAAAAAGTGTCCTGAATAAGCTACTGTTCCACTTTTTAATGTTATGACTGTAATCAGTGAAGACATATAAATTGTTTGACACCTTGTAGAGCTGAAAATTACTTTAATTTAAGTGTTAATCAGAACCATTTTTTTTATATGTAGCAAAATGGCAATATCTGCTTTTTCAAGGACATGAGGTTATAACTGAGTATATAACTAAAAGATCAGGAGTTGAGGACTGAGGGACAGCATCTGCTTCTCTGCTGTGGGAACCTTGAAGTTTGCTGTTTCTTGACTGCTCAGGCAGATGTGTTGAGTGCAGGTACTCTTTTGGGGGTTTTTCTTTTCGTGTACGTTTCTCCAAGTTTATCTTTGGTTTTCACTTTTATAAGGAGATACTGTAATTCTGTACTACCATTTCCCACACTGTGTAACTGTCTGGAGAACATTAATATGACGTAATGGCAGATATTTGTCTCAGAAGTGGCTATAGGGTACTTGCTCACTCTCTCGTCCTCAGCGAACTCCATGGACTTCCCAAAGTGATATCAACCAAGCTTTAATGCCATGCTGTAGCACCCAAATGTATCCCATCTCTTTTATCTAGACTATATTCATTACTTTCATTAAAAATGCATGATATGTTCAAAAGAAATATCTGAGTCACAAAATATACATTCCAGGCATAAGCCTTTTAATAGATGATGGATTAATTAAGTTGCTGATTAATTTCAATAAAGCAAAGAGTTTATCTTGAAAGGGATTGAATTTCCACAGCTGAAGGTGCACAAATGACTTGCTTGAGTATTCACAGTGTTTGAAATATGAAGAACTGACAAGTATGGAACACAAAATGCGAGGATTGAACAGTTTACATACTTTGCAGATACAAAGTAAAAAGTAAGACATATCCCCATTTTCTTACAGAAAACAGGGGAGTTGGAAAAGGGTATAAAAAACCCCTTTTTATAGTGTCAATTTATATTAGTCCGTAATGCAGACACTGCTCTGATTAAGTCTGGTATGACAGAAAATTAGCACTCATGAGTCTAAATACAAAGCCTACAACTAAATACTGCTCTATCTAAAGACAGTCCCTGGAATGGAGAGTACAGTCCAACTGAAATAGAAATACTTTTGTTTGGTATGAGATGTCACTCTCTCAAAATCAGTAGCCATGAGTGGTACCTCATAGACTGATTTCAGGGGTGGGAAGGAGATGTGGCTTTTTTCGTTGAGAAGCATGTATGTGTAGTGTGCATCTCACCCAGAGCTACCTCAGAAATTACTCCCTTTTGTAATTTGAAACATCCTATTCAGTCTTTTGAACAGAAATACATGAAAATTTTATAGGCTGTGTATTCATTAATCTAAGTGAACATAAGTATAGAAGTAGAAACTAGAAATACTTTATTATTCTATTAATTCTATTAATACTTATAATACTTATTATTTATCATTGCTTCCCATGGAAACCAAAAGGGAAATTGATTACTTTAAACTATGACTTATTAACACTGCTAGCTCTTTCTACTAAAACTCTTAGAGGTTTCTGAAAAATATAAAAAATATTTTTGTTCCAGAGACATTCTTAAAATATCTCTGATTCATCCACGTATTTTTATATGTTACCTATATACCCTAAATGCAAAATATGGTCTAGTAATTATAGTAAAAAAAGTAAAACCCCCCTTTTTTTTTTTTTAACTCTGAGGCTCTAAAATTACTTCATTTTTGCCATAGTGCTGCATTTAATTTTTCTGTGAATATTGATATGACAATCATACTGGCAACCCTCCAACTTTCTCCACAGAGCTTTAGATGCTTCTTATGGGTGCTGTTTCATATTTGAGATTTTCCTTTTTCATTAAAACTGTAATATATATCTAGGATTATAATTATGGTAATATACCAAATTTCTATTTTTAAAATAAAGGCAAAATAACTGCTTTCAGAAAACTTATTATAGCCAGTTGTAGTACTTCTCCTCATCAACACTTAAAATGTTTTCCTTCTCAAGCTAGAATATAGTAATTATGTTTCTGAGACTTCTTTCATTACTATTATGCCAAGGTACCATTAAAACAGAAGTTTAAGAAAAATTTCATCTAATCATTGCCATCCATTTTTCCAGCAAAACAATAAACGAAAGGAACAAGAACATAATAATTAAAATGATCATTTAAGCTTAGTTAATATAAATATTTAAGCAAAGAAAAACATATTAGGGTGGAGGTTTTTCTAAAACCATACCACAGCTCTACTACAGTGTCCCTTTAAAAAGGAGATTAATATAATGTATCAACATCTTTTCACTGAAAAATATCATGTTCACAAAGGTAAATCCTGTATTTTAGGCTGCTTGTTGTTCTGTACCTCTTCTTGGAAATGCTGTAAAGAGTTCCCTTCCCGTCCTTCCCCCCATCCATTTTTCTAACAAAGGTCTAAAAAATAATGTTTGAGGTAAATTAGCTCTTCCTACAGAAAGCAAGCAATATATATAAACATATCACAAATAGTATCCATACAGCAGCGGTTTGCCCCTTGCAATACTGGCCATCTTTTTTCCTTTCTGTTTTTATTTATTCCTTGCCTTCACTGCTAGTGATTTAGCATTTAATGGGATAAAAAGATGAAAGAAGCAGGAGGGCCAGAATGAAAAGGGGATAGAATTTTTGTGCCTGCTTTGTGAACCATCTCTCCTAACAGGGTCTCTGTCTCTTATGATTGAATCCCTTTCCTACCTTTTTTAAGACATTCATTAATGTAAGTCATTAATGTAAAACACTACATCTGAGAAACAGAATGGGTTTGGGAAACTGTGGAAGTGCATCGATCAGAACATGAAAAAAATCAGATTACAGAAAGGCTTAATCAGTCCCTGATATCACATCCAACCACAGCAGAAAATAAATACTAATAGGAAAACAATCACCAAAAGGAGAGTGTTAGAGTTCTCACACTAGTGTTACTTCAGATTACAAACATAAGAAATTTGGCCATTATCTGTTAGTCGGTCTCATGTGCAGTTAGTGATAGTGTGTTTTATGGCTTTAGGGGAACAGTTAGATGGGAGATTTTTGTAAAGACACGATGAAGATTATGGAAATTGTGTTCAAATATCAACTGCTTAATAGAAGTGTTGGATATGTCACTTCTGGGAAGAAACAAAGTTCAGTGAGATAAAGGTACATAAACCCCTTAAAGTTCTTATTTTAAGTGCAATATACTTACAGTCTGCACAGTACTTCTGAAAAGATGTGGAAGACAAAGGGCCCTTGACCTGTGCTTCAGCTAAGCACTGGGGATTGGGGTGTAAGCTAATAAACCTGCAACACAAACAGCTGTGATGTCCTGGCTAGCATTGCCCCCTATTCCTTTCCGGCAGGATTTGGGTTACTCAGCCACAAGCGAAGTAAGTTGTTAGGCCAGTCTGAAAAAAGCTGCACTCCTGCCCATTCTATACCTCACCTGGAATTAAAAAATGGCTCCAGCATTCCTCTCATCTAGGTTGGTATTTTTCATGAGCCCTAAACTAATTTACAAGAATGCTAGATATAGAAGCAAACTTGTCTGAAAATATTTTTTTTTCTTGGAATAAATCTATATTCTGTTGACACTGCAACCTGAGGTAATATTGTATACATCAGCATTTTTAATGTATGCTAGTCTGCTCATAAAACCATTGCTGCCTGAGCTTGCTTACTGTCACATTTTAATTCCCTAGTGACTGTAACAAAAGAAAATTTGATATAAGCCTTTTTCAAAATTATATTTGGGAAACAACCAATACCATTTACAATCCAATAGAAATGCAACTATTTAATATATCACTACATTCTGCTCTGCTCCAGTCTCTCTGCCTGAATATAATATTCCAAGCGTTTATGACTCTACTTATGCTAAGCACATACGGCTAAATTAGATTCCTGACTTTTTTCTCCACTTCTGTGGCTTGAAATGAGATCCAGATGTTATTAAACTCTTACATTTTGTTGTCTATCCTATAAAAATATAATGTTTTCATATGATGTCAAAGATTCAAGACCCATTCAAAATTCTGGTCTTTTCTCTCTGTCCAATAAGAGGACATACTTACTTTCAGAATCATCTGCCTTCTAGGTGCCACCCTTAACACTGATTTAAACACAGCTATAACTTCTGAAATACAGATGAATGAAAAAGAAGAATCTGACTTTGTTCTCTCCGGCTCCTTACTTGCCTTGTTATTACTGGCTCAGTTCTTTGTGGACATTTTCCATGTATTCTCTGAGTTGCTTACACTGCTAAGGTGTTTAAAATGCTTTCTACTTAAGTCTTAAACTCTATTCATAAACAAACAGCACCTTTTGTCCTTGGCTGAAATACTTACATAATCTCCCTCTTTGAGAAATATTTGGTAAAATTTTTCTCCCCATTAAGAACCAACTCACTAAATGGAAAAGAAACTGAAAAACATAGATTTTGATCTGACTAGAACCAAGAAAACACTAGGGACCAGTCTGTACCAGCCAATGTCAGACTTCCTAAAATGCAGATGCTAAATTTCAACCAGACACTAAGAACAGGATTCAGGATAATCACAGAATTGAGAGAAGGCTGCTCTACTTCTAGAAAATGATAGAGAGATGGAAATATAGCTCCTTTCTTGGAGTTCTAACCAAAGGCAGCAGTGAGGAACAGCTGTGAAGCCGGGATTCAGTCAGAAATCTCTGATGCTCTGAGTGATGGGGTGGGACACTACGGACACAATGGCTACAATGTTTTGGGAGGGTTAGGACTTCAATCCTTTTGTGTCTGAGTAATTTCCCACCTCTGAAGCCAGGAATGTAAGTGTTTACAGAATGCCTGATGGGAAGGATAAGAGCCCACTGGGACAGTCCTGGATTCTTCTACCTGCTTTTAGGATTCGTAAGGTTTTTGTCCTATAGTGCTTCAATGTAAACCATATCAATAGGAAAGTAATTGTGGTCAGTCAAGTCTGTGCATGCCTTTTGGCTTTAAAAATCATGTTATTACAGAAAAAAATAAGCATTTAGTTGAGCAGCAAAGAATGAACAATGAAACAATTATTTCATTGTAAGATAGAAATAGTAGTGTAGGTAATGGTTAGATGATGAATAAACTGAAGACCTTTTTTTCATGTGAACAATTAATTTTATCCCAAGAGGGGAATATGATTGATTTTAGTTCCATCTTCACAATGTGCTTAAATACCTATTTAAATATTAAGTAGAAATTAAATGTTATATCTTTTAGGAATGTTTCAATTTTAGGCTATAGTTAAAAATTGTCTTTTTAAAATCCTTTTATAATGGACATAGCACAAAAACTACAGAGGTCAGTAAAAATCTAGAGAAATGGGACTGTGGGGTGAGGGCATGGAAATCACTCAAGCAACCTGCTGTGCATTCAGAATAGCCCCCTTGCTGCTCCCATATTACTCCTTCATGAAGTGACCTATTTTAAAAGCAATTAGGTCATCTTCCTGTTAATCGGAAAAGGAATTTTCCAATTTATAACTAAATTTGCTCATAACCGCTTTATACCCACTTCTTCTGGTGTCAATACTTGTTATTTACCTTGAGAGGCTTCCTCCCCTCCCCACTATTGGTTTTACTTTGATTTATTTATGCAGTTATCCTGCGTTTTCTTGACTGAAACAAGTCAAGTTTTACCCTTCCCTTTTAAAAGATGTGCTCCATCTATCAGCCAACACAGAAGAAAATACTTCTCAATATTGACTCTCTGTGAGCCCCACCAAAAAAATTCACAAACCACAGAGAAAGTTCATGGAAATATCCAAGCTCTCCCTCACATTCACAGTCTCTGAGAGCTAGCAGATCACTGCAATTTTCTGAATAGGTGGTATGTCAGGAACAAAGTGGTGCCATGACTGGAATGCACACCATTGGCTTTATTTAATAGTCAAGGACAGCTTTCATGGATCTTTATTGTTGCAATCAGAAATTACATTTCTGTTTCCAAAACTAATTGTCGTCCTCCCCCCATTCCCCTTGAATACATATTTCAAAGGAATTACTTCTGGTTTCTAGCCAACAGAGTGGATTTTACAATTCATGACTGAAGAAAGAATGTCATTGAATTTAACCTCCTAAATGTAATCCTTTTACGTCTTGCTGGCTTGTAATACAGCCATCTTGGTTTTAATGGCAGCTGTTTTCTCAGATTTACAGCTCAATTTGCACAAATACATGAAATACTTATCATAGGTCTCAAATGACACATGTTCAGGAATGTTATAATAATCAATAAAGGCATTTTTATAGTGTCACTAAATATTTAATCAAGCTTTCAAGAGAGTCTTGTGCTGTTATGGTTTTCTCCTTCTGGCATTAACTGTATTAGATGGTCTGTAGAATCTGATTATTTGTCCTTTGTGGAACATTCACTTTTACTAATTGTCAAATAAAAGATATACATTGCACAGAGCGTTTATAGAGACAGATGCAACATTAACTGTACATTGTGAACGGCTGTCTATCTGCTACAGATTTAGGGGAAGGGTAAGATTCAGAAGAGAGCATGTTTAAGGCTAAAATTTAATGAGAGTTTTCATGCCTGACTTCCACAGTGTAAACTATTTTCTAGAGAATACTGGAAACTTAGATGTCGCAAATCTTGTGAGAGATTCTTAAGTACTCTTAAATAATACCCACCATTCCACGTGAGAATGGAAAACATCTTGAAACAAAGTATAGCAAGTTTATGTGAGAAGGATAGGAAAAAGCAGCATACAGGACTAACTTCAGTCAGGATCCAAAATGTCTTCCCTCGGCTCTGCTTTCATCAATTACTGCTCTTACTCTCTACCTAGTTTTGACTATTTTTCTTGAGGTGTGATTTGCATCTGGTTTTACGTGATATAGATTTGACCCCATATAATGACCAGCATACGAAGAATATTTATTGTCTGCCAAAGAATTGAACTTCCAATTTTTCTTTCTTTTTTTATTTTTAAAGTCCAGATGGACTCCCTTCTCTTAGTTTGAATTGCATGTGCTAAATATTGTATGCCCAGTATGGTGTAATTTGATTATTCTATTTAGCTATTACTGTTGTTTGTGTTTCTATAATTTTATGTAATTTTATGTTTTATCTGTGCTATTTCTCCAATCTTGACTCTTCAAGTTTATTAGTTGTGTTAAACTGTTTTTTAAGTCACATTCAAGGGTTTATAATAAATGTTAAAAATCATATGGTAGATACAGCTAAGTGAAATAAGTGTGTAACATAATTGTACACACAGACAACTATGTACCCATATTTTTGATATAATATATCAAACAATTTGGGAAAATTTTTCTCCTTAGTGTACAACATGTTTTGCCAGAACAAGAAGCATTGTGATTCCCACAACAGCTAAGCAAACAGACATATTTTTGTACCAAACTTAAGTGTGCTTTTAAATCTCTTGAAATTGCCAGTAGAGTCATTCTTGAAATAAGTATACTTTTGTTATTTTAACATTTCTCAAAAAATTTACACAGAATATGTTACAAGATCTAAAACCCCAACATTCTGTATGTAGAGATCTTAGAAAATAATAATCAGTTAAGACTGAAAATGCTGCACTGAGCTACGTGCTCAGAAGAAAATGTTCTCGTCCCATTGCTGCATTTCTTTCCCCCTGAGGCACACACACATTGTAAGAAGGAAAACTGTGATACACATTGTGTATCATTTGATATATGTTGTGTATGAAACACAACATCAATTTTTTTCTGAAAATAGATTATTTGTAGCAAGGACAGATAATGTCTTGAATTCCTATGGTAATACATTTTACTTATGCCAATGCCAATTACATGGCAAAGTCCAATGTGCTATATGAAAACCACCGCTGCATAATAACCCAATGTAAGGACAAGAGACAGCAAAAATAAATGATTTTAATTCAGTTGAGAGTAAACAAAATCTAAGAATGTAAAGGAAATAGGAAACACTTCTGGTGTAATATTTTTTCTCCCTCCCAACATTAAATCCTCTAATGCTAGTATTTCCTTATAGTGGCCAACACTGGACATGAATTGTTAGTGTGGAACTCTTACCTCTTGAAAAGTTTAAAGTTGTTATTCCTTCATGAATAAGAAGCTGGAATGAAGGTGAAAAAAAGATCATGCTAACAGACAGGTTTTTCTGTCTCAGCCTTAATGTCCCCACACACCATGTTGCCACACCCTTGAGATAAGCCGAATTTTCTACATCTAGTAGGAAATTTTAAAAGAAATGTTTCAGTCTAGGTTCTTGTTCAGATTTTAGTACAAAACAGAAGCAAGAACCTTCACACTCCTAAATTAGATACAGAAATGTCACCAAGTGCCTTTCTGCGTTCCCTGTCTTGAAAGACTTACTAAAAGCTGAAATGCCTCTGGGACCTCCAAATTCTCTGCGAATGCCATGAGCAACCCTTTATCTAGGGATGCCAGGGCAAAACTATAATGACTTTTTAGAAGAACAGTTCCATCAAATTAATAGCTGGCTGAGGCTCAAACTTCTATGGCTTGAGTACAAGCTTTTTGTGGATCTTAAAAATAAATGTCTCTTCTTCAAAAAAGGTTGCTGAGATACGTGTCTATATCCCATCCAAACGACTGTAAAAATATGATCCAATAAAAAATAAATTGCAAGTCGTCCTTCATTTGTAATAAGGTTAGAGTAGTATTCCTAATGCCTACCATATTTAGTCATAAACAGCTGTATTTGAAATCCATGTACGTACAGGACTAGGCAAAGATAATTCTACTGATTTGTTGAATTTTGTAATACTGCTTAGAGTATGGAGGCATTTTTACTTGCCATGTTAAAGCAGAAAACCTCATATACCTGAAGAACATACAACAGGCTAAAAGTGCAGAATTTGTATAAGGAACTTGTACAAGAGAGAGTGTAAAAATAGAACCAGATGTTTGTGTTACTGAACTTTCTCAGAAGTGCTTTAGGGAGCATTCTGCAAAAAACTGAGGTCTTAGTGTTTTCATTTTTCAGAATCATGGTGCTGCTTTAAAGCCTCATATATACCTGTTACCCAATAACACTGCTCTTTCCTGTATTTGCAGTTCGCAGCCTTAGTAATGCTACTATTGTATAAACAACAGTGTGAGCCATGACTGCCTGAGTCCAGAAGTGAAACAGAACTTAGTCTCTGTGGAAACATGAAAAACTACAGCACCTTCTCCATATCAATTAACCCAAATGAAAATAATTTGTATAAACTTTCTGATCTTTTTATTGCACAAAAAGAATAAAGCTAATTATGTGTCAACTCTTCCTAATTTTCAGACTGAGAGGACTAACAAAACTAAGTAGGAATTCTAAAAGTTCTATACTTATGTGTCAGAAATATTACCCTAGAACTATAGACTCAGTGACTGGTGAAACAAAGTGTAAGAAGTCCTGCATAGCCTTTTAAAATTTTTTTTAATCAGAGAATTTGAAAGTTTTTTATTAAGGAGACAAGCTGGAATTTAATGAAATTATACACTAGTCATAGTTTTGAAAGAAAGGCTAAGTGTAATGGGAGAAGAGACATAATCCATGGTCAGTTTTTAATGTAATAAAAGCAATTGGTTTCTCAGACTTGAAAGAAATAGCATGTTCTCTGCTCAGTAATGCTTATTCTGGCAGTTGCTCCTGGCTGTGTATCTCATATAATTTTGAAAGGTACAAAGACATGAAAAACTTCTTACATGAAACAGAACTCATGGATATTAAGGTGACAGAGGGTGAAGTGAGGAGTGTAGGCTTTGAAGAAAGCAAGGCAATTTTCAAAGCAACTAACTTTATATTCTTTTTCTAGAGTTACTCTGTCAAAGATACTTAGCTCAGCTGTCATTTCTTCCTTACTAAAGCCATATGTTTCACAACTTAAATCGGCAGATCCATCTGTGTTATTGGTGGTGAATAGCAGTGGTTAACGGCATACTCTGCATACAGATCATTCTGTTGTACCCAGACTTAATTTTCATTTAAAAAAACCAGCAACCAAATCTGCCAGCTACAAGTCATAGACATTTTCAGGTTTCTGACTAGGACTAGAGAAGAAAAAGGTCTCTTTTTTTCTTGCCTATATAATTTGTTCAAAGACATCATGGGAAGAAAACAAAAAAGTGATTTTTTCAGGTAATTTCTTTAATAATTTCAGATGGAAAAGAAGTATTTTTCAATATTTACAGTGGCTTTAGAAGACCACACAGCTAGCATGAAAGATATTACTCTATTCCATCATGCACAATGAGCTTTTATCTATTGTAAAATTTAATTTTTAATACCAGTAGGTATTAAAGTTTCAGTAACATACACTGCCCCATATCACCACCTGAGACACATTCAGTAAGGTATTTCAGCTAATAAAGTATTTTATTTGATATGTTATGTGAGTTACATTTTGCAGAAGTTGAGTCTTCTGACTTAGGAAGTAGAGGGGAAGAAAGTGAAATTATTGCAGTGACAAAATGGTTTCAAGTGAAGTATCATTTTCCAGGAAAAAATGCTTTCTCTCACTTCCAAACAGCTCTAACAGCACCACTAAAGAGTCTCAGAGTTGCATGCTCCTTTTAAAAATGCCACCTTTGCATAACCAGAAGCCTCATCAATATTAGAATATTTCTGTTTCTGGCATTATCCATTATATTGCAAAAGGTAGGGAGTCTCATTCCAGCATACCAGTTAGACCATTGTGGATTTCTTTTGAGCAAAATAAACCCCACCCATATCTCATAACATCTTTCTGAAATGACAGAATTTGAAGAGCCAGAAGAGATGATATTCAAAAACTGTCTTCTTTCCTTTAAAGAATGACTGATTGCACCTTCAGAGAGCATGTGTAACCAACCAGACCCTTCCTAGCTAACATGCAGGAGGGGGAGAGTTCAGAGAGACAAAATCTCTCTCCAGTTGCATGGTAAGGGTGACTGGCATCCCCATGGCTGCCCTTCAAACTTCTGATCTAAAACACGGTCTGTCAGTGACCTGTGGGATGAGTGGCAGAAGCAAAAATCTTTGAATCAATGCCTTTCTTGATTACTCGGATACTTTTCTTTCCCACTTCATCCTAAGTCCAACTTAGGGCCAGTACAGGAAATAGTTCTGTTTTCATGCAAACACAGAACTCTGTTGAGAGAGAAGAATTTTTAGAGTTCTGACTCAGCCCAGGAGCATGAGCCATACTCTAGGCCACTATTTCTCAACTTCAACCTGAACTAAGTAAAACACCTACCTTCTGCATACCAAGAAAATTATATGGAAGAATTGCTTTTAGTGTCATGAAATTGGTCTCAGAAAAAAAACCCAAAAAACATTGATTAGCACAACAGATTAAGGATAAAGGTAGACTGAGACACTTATGCCTCAAAAAGTTGGTGAACAAATGCAAATATTTCAGCTTTCTAGCCGCTTTTCAGTCATGCACAAAGCTATTTTGAATGGAGACATTTCCACAGCAGCCGACAGAAGGATGAATCTTAGAATTGGAAGAATTGAGAGCTTTGTGGTAAAATTGAATAATAATCCTGATGAACAACAAAATAAAAAATACAGGGCAGTTTCTCATCCACATATGTATCAGAGACCTGACATTTTCACAGTAATAGTGCAGATATGTAGCTATCACCTTTCTTTAGAAGAATCCAGGTGCAGCTCTTCCCAATGGAATAGGATTTCTGTTTGAAAAGGAAGATGCTTTAAAAAGGGCAATTTAAAAGATTTTTTTTATTTCTCTTTTTTCTTACTTTTTAGGGTTTTTTTTCTGAATAAGATAAGCGTGGACACTTCAATAGAGGATATATATTCCCTGTGTCCACCAGCACCAGATTTACGATAATCAGCTTATCGATAAGCAAGAGATAATGGTGCAAGAAACCCTATCTGAGGTCTCCCTCTCTGGGCTTGAAAGCTGCATGTAGGCTGGTGCCCTGCCCTGGTGCCTGGTCCCAGCCCTGCAGGACTCATCCCAACTCTCCCAGCTCCATGTCCAGGCCTAGCACCCAATGATGACCGTGGCTGGCCCCATTCCCTGTCAGCAGCCCTGCTCTGCTCTCTCTGGCTGGACATGGAGCCAGGTCCTTCTGGGGTATAGTGCCTGTGTCCCAGCCTCATCTACTGCTCCCACTGCCCTTGTGGGGGAACCTGCTCTTCTTCATCCTTGTCAGCCCTCTCCTAGCCCTTTTTAACTCTTTATCAAGGGTTGGTGGAAGATCACAAAGACCACTAGTGTTCCCAATGTGTATAATGCTCACAAAATTCCTGAAAGGAAGCTCTGTCTGCCGTATTTTTGGCCAGCATAGGTTTCAAGCCTACAGTCATCAACATCAGTAGTGAGCTGTCAGGTACTTGGTTGAACACTTGTGAGGAAGGACCTTGGCAGACTTCAAAAATGGCATAGGAAGGAACGAAATGATGCCTATGAAATATAATGTGGAAATCCTGAAAAAATGAGAGCACATCAATGCGAACAAAAGTAGCAGTTGCATAATGGACTTCAGTAAGACAGTCTGGAATATAGTATCATTGATAGCTATGAAATGTCCCATTTGAGATGATTACATAAACTCATTCTCACCCTCCTAGTATGGAGAACATCTGCCTATGTGCCGAAACAAAACAGTAGCTCTCACCTCAAACAACATAATGTACAGAAAAGGAAAATATTGGTTCAATATGGTCTTTTATATATAGGCTGTGTTCCACAATTGTATATATACACATAATATATGCAAACAGTTCAAATATTCACTTCCTCTGCTCCTCAAGTGCACTGTAAACCATCCAGAACTCCGCTAGAAGATTAGAATACCTTGTCTCCTGAAATCATAATCAGAGAGATCCTGAAGTTGTCATCTCTGCCTCTTTGCACACATGTAGATCTACTTATCTCTTCTTTTCTTTTTTCCGCTGAAGAACTGGAGATGGATTTCTAGACTAAGAGTAGAGGTCATTAATAGTACAGGATGGGGATTTAAAAGGTATTGCAGATCTTTTTTGATAACACTGTAAGAATTGTGTCAAATAAAGTTTGTTTATTCTTCTAGCTGCATATGAATTAACTTTGTGCTAGTGGTAATTTTAAATATGATTGAGGTGCTATAAAGAAGCTGATAACTTTCTAAATATATTGCTGAAGGATTGCATCAAAGATAATTATTCTCCTCCAATGCAGGATTTGATAAACAGCTTGATCTTTTTTTTTTTCTTTCTTAGATGTGCTTAATTTTTTCTCCTTTATCAAGTATTTTGAGCTATCTCCTTCCCATGATAAAATGGAATCCTTTCAAAAAGCATCTAGGGTCAGACTGCAGAGGTATGGAAGTCTGCATGGGTAGGAAGGTTTGAGAAGGATTCCTCCTTTCAGGTGTCCATTCCCACTACTCTGTTGCTTGCATTGTCAAGGTTGTTAATGATAGGGACTGTTCCTACATAAGAGCTGAGAAAATCCTGACTCTCAAAGAATCCTCTTCTGAGAGATCAAAACCAGCTGTATTTGTGATAGTTTTTTCTTCTGAAGTATCTGATTCACTGAGTTGCTCATACAGTATTCCCAGTTGTATCAAATTAGAGTGAAAAAAAACCCACCTTATATTAGTTTTCTTGACATTAGCATAGGCTGTTTTAATGCAGTACTCTGTTTTTTTTATTAGGTTCACTGTTTATTAGAAAGGTTCCTAAAACATAACTAGGTAAACCTAGTGAATTCTAAGTATGGCCAACAATCATTAGTGGCAAATCCAGAAACTCTCCATCACCCTCCATTTATAGCGACAAAATGAAAAGTTACTTTTTATCTCTCAATCTTATTACACTCCTACTTCCTCTACTTTGATGTCAAGGTTCGATTTTTCTTTTCCAGCGAAGATGCCAAGTTAATCATATCAAGAAAAATTAATGGACACATTTTCAGAAGTACTAATTAATTTAGTCTGCTCAATTCCTGGCAATTGATACTTCCAGTCTTAATTTTCCAAGGTGCTGTGAACACATTTCAGGTCTGGGTGATAACTGAGGCAGCAAAGCCACAGAATGTCAGTAGACCAGTCAGTCAGGGCATTCACACAAATGAAGGCATTTTAGTAGAGGCAAGTAGTCTGGTACAGGGAAGTTTTAATCCTACTCAAAGGCTGAACCTAAAATTCCAAATTGCCTTTCTCTACTCTGTGACCCTGCTTGGAGGCCATACTGAACTCCATGGAATGCCTTGAGTATTCAGGAGTCAAAATTAGCTAAGATTTACGACTTTCAGTTAGGGAATATATCTATTATTAGAAATATTGAGAAATATTGAGAATATATTTCTATTCATTAAGCCAGGCAGCAGGATGACTTTCTAACAACTAGGAAAGATAGTATGCTTATTGCAGTAATACCCCCTGCTCCAGATCTGTCAGGAATGATCTATCTCCACCACATGAAATGTCACTCCAGAGGTTCTTATGTTTTTAAAGTCATGTTCCTAAACCAAACCTTTCAGCATTTCAATGACTCCTTTTCTCACTCTATTTCCTTTGCTTTTATGTCCTCGTTTCCTTCCTGCCTGGATTAAGAAACATATTTGTAGCTCATCAAGGAACAAAAATAGGTATGCTGGAAATAACACATTTTACAGCAACTTTTGAATTTGCCAGAAATTAGTCCAGGCAGGACAGCTCATTTCTGCTTACCACAGAAATGAGGAAAAGTTATAAAATGTTGCTGGCTGTGGACAACATTAAATGTTTGTCCAAAGTAGAAAAGGAAAAACTGATGTGAAAAAGTTAAAATGAAGCACAGATAATCTGTCCTAAATGAGTTAAAACCATTTTACTGACTGATATTTATGGTACAAGAGGCAAAGACCAGATGTCACAGTAGAGGTTTCTCACTGACCTATCTCTAAAGTATTTCCAAGTGTTCTGGACACATTGTTCATATGAGGCCACTTCTGCCTGTGCATTGCAGAGTGTGCAGCCAACCTCAACCAACAGTATTTATTTCCAGTGTGTGATGAGCATGCTCATCCAGTGGGATATCCAGTGGGATGGATAAGCTGTCTGAATGCTAATGTAGGGTAACAGATTTGGATTCTGATGACTTCATGAACCAGATTCTAAAGGAGGGTTTTCTGAAAATAATAGTATGTGTAATGCATTTGTTAGAGTTTTGCACTTAACACACAGTACCTTATAATTGAAACTTAGGTGTTTTAAATGTATAGTTTGGGTTTTTGTTTGGTTGTTTTTGTTTCTTTTAAAGACTACAGAAGGGAACTTATGAGTGATGGTATTGTAAATATACCTTTTACTGTTTTCTGTGTCAATCCAAATTTGAATGGAATAAAACTGGAAACTCTCATGAGAGAATCTCTCAGTGGTGCCCACCCTGAGAGTGTGGTGGGTTGGCCTTGTTTGTTCGCCAGGTGCCCACCAAATCTGCTCTGTCACTCCCCTTGTCAGCTGGACAGGGGAGAGAAAATATAATGAAAGGCTTGTGGGTTGAGATAA
>VZTI01005041.1:1870049-1930219 GCA_013397865.1 Struthidea cinerea | reverse complement strand
TGGACAGGGGAGAGAAAATATAATGAAAGGCTTGTGGGTTGAGATAAAGACAGGGAGAGATCACTCAGCAATTACTGTCACGGGTAAAGCAGACTCAGTTTAAGGAAATTAATTGAATTTATTACAAATCAAATCAGAGTAGGATAATGAGAAATAAAACTAAATATTAAAAACACCTTCCCCCATCTCTCTTTTCCTCCTGGGCTTTACTCCTGAATTCCCTAACTCTTCTCCCTACAGCAGTTCAGAGGAACAGGGAATGGGAGCTGCAGTCAGTTCATCACACTTTGGCTCTGCTGCTCCTCCCCCTCAGCACACGGACTGCTCACGCTCTTTCCCTGCTCCAGCGTGGGGTCCCTCCCATGGAAGACAATTCTCCATGAACTTCTCCAATGTGAGTTCATTTTGAAAACTTGTCATTTCTGCCTTACTGTCTTACTTTAGTTTAGCTCTTGACAAGCCAGCATTTCAATATTTAAGTAATGTATCTTTACAAATTATCATGCTAAGTTTGTCACCTTCACCTCATTTTATAATTTAAAAATCTCTTCTCCTGCCAATAAACATCAGAAATAATTATACAGGCAGGACGTTTTAGAATTAACATCCTTTGGGATGAACATCTTTATTTTCTGTACACCAAATAAACACAAAGTATATTGTTATATTTGCTGGAAAAACTGATGTGGAAATTTTGCCTAACAGGAAAAATTAATGGATTTTTTGGGCAATAAAGCAAAAGATATCTCATTAGAGGCTGATAACTACCAGTGTAGGTGCTAGACAATTGAATAACATTTTGATGCAGTAGTACATGTCTAGTGACAGAGTTTTCACTCATTTAATATTATTTAATATTGTGTGTTATAATTTCTGATGTTATCAACATCCATGTAGAACTAATGGAATTTGCAATTTGCAGTACTATAATTTTAGCATCCTTTAATACTAAAGTGATAAATCTCCTCCCTGCTTTGCATGTCATTGCCATTATATAAGATAAATATAGGGATGCTGGGGAGAGGGAAGGTTGTCTTTCAAGAAGGGGTAGCTATTTGCATTGTTGCCTCTTGACAACACTGCCTCTGTAGGGAGAATTTACATCTGGACAGCAGTTATGGATAAATTGGGTGGAAAACTCACTCTGTCTTTACATTGAACACCTTGGTTAGTTTCAATCTTCAAGCCTTCCTTGATGGAATTAGCTCCTGGAATTTTTCTTGGTCTCCTCAGCATACTCCATGGCATGGTTATGAACAACTTGCTTTAAAATCGGACTTAAAAGTCTTGCTGTTCCACCCTCAAAGCCGGTTCTTATTTCCTGTTTTAAAATGTCACAGTCTGGGGGTTTGTTTAAGAATATTATAAAATTTTTCATACTCTTGAGGAACTTCTAGTGTTCTAAAATTTTGGATGTAAATCCCAGTGTTTTACAAAGGAACTTAAGGAAGATACTTTGTTGTAGAACCCTTCAGCCATCTCAGCCTTGCAAGACACTTTTGTTTGAAAGGATGGTGACCCTCTGTTGCTATAGACACATTGATGACATTTATGGACAGGTTCCATGTCATCCCAGCTTTATGTGTTTAATGTGAAAGTTATAATGCTCTGGTGACCCAGAAGTCCAGACAGCCATTCTTGGTCAGCCACCAGATGTGTCCCAGGCACATTTTGTTCAGGGGCACAACAAAATAGAAAGTATTAATCTTCCAGTGAGAATTCATATGCAGAAGGGTACTGGAGAAAACTGTGAACAAAAGGTACCTAAATGACTAGTTATAATCTAGATTAAACTGATTTTGGATTAAAGACAGAGTTAAGTAAAGAATAAACATATATGTAGTCTTAAACTGCTACTATTACATGGCTCAAACATTTGTCTAATTTATTGTAGAGGTGAACATGCTTATTTCATATCATCTCTGCTTGGTGTAACAGAAGTCTAATTTTTAAAATAATATACTTAGAAATTGTGTCTCTGAACATCCTAAAAAGGTGTTTGTCCAATATTCATGAATACAAAATTCTGTCAGCACTGAGTTGTGTTTAATAACATTGGTTTAATTTTATTTGAAGAAACTGTGTGGTGTTTTATTTTTTCTTTAAAGTTATGATACACTTAGAGCTTTCATAGTAGGAGTGTCAATAGCTCAGCCTCTCCCAAAAAAGGACACCGTGATGGCATTTCAGCTCTGACCTTCCCACTTCAAATTTGAAATCCAAACTGGGAAACAGGGAGAAGTTCCTAACATGGCAATTCAGATATTAGTTGAAGTTTCTCATCACTAAGAATATTGCTAATCATTCACATGCCAGGAATTGCATTACTGGGCTTCAGGAAATAGAAGTAACTTGAACCAAAGGGCACTTAGTACATTTTTAGTATCAATTAATTGTGTCAGTTTCTGTATTGTAAATTTAGGATAATCGTATGTTACCTCAAAACAATTAATTAATTAAATAATAATAGCGATGCACTACTTGAGAATATATTTCCAATAATATTGCCATCTTTATTCACCCCACTGAGTTAGGTGGCCTTTTTTATGGACCTATAACACAACTGGACTACTTTAGCAAAGTTTTACAATAGACAAGGGTCCAGTTTTAGCTCTCTAGAACAACAGCTGAAAACTGATATCCAAGGTTTTTATGGTTTTTTTGTGTTGTTAAACATTCAATTCAGATCATTTTTTTAATGTAAGCAGATGCACAAGATGTTTTTCTTCATGTAGCTATCACTTATTTTAGAACTCCTGATCAATCACTATCTCAGGATTATTACTGTTTGCTTTCCTTGTTTAAGCAGGGGGTTTGGGAGCATATGAATTACTATGGTTACAGTCTGAATGGTGAAGAACAATAGATCGTCCTTGACAGCAAAAACATTTAAGAATTTCTGATGTTCTGCCACTTTTATAGATCAGATAAATACAAAGAAATTCTGAAAAGTATCAGCAAAATTATAAGGTGTTGGAAGGATTTAAATATTCTTGAAGGTATGAAACCTCTTAGCAGATGTGAAAATAAAGCCTAGACCTTTTTATCCTAACTCTGTTTTAAGAAGGACTTTTTGTTTAAAAAATAATTGCTTCCAGTATAGATTTATTTTTGCAAGAGATTTAGAAAACAAAGGTAAACTTGTGCAACCTTTCCCCAAAGTTTTGAAAATAGCACTTTATCAATGAAATTATTCAATATTACTGAATGTGATTTCTGCCAACCAAGATAATGTATTAACAAAGCCCTGCTCATATGGCATATCACAAAAATAAATGAAACGCTTATTGACCCATTTTAATGAATTCAACAGCAGCTATATTAAAACAGACTCATTTTATTGATGCATCTGTCTCACTAACAACTTTTCCATGTTTTAAAAAATCTCGCTACACAGTTCTACAAGAGACCTTACTATTTGAAACATCATTAAAGCACCAATCTTGGACTACGAATGAAGGAGGATGAGCATTTAAAGTATATAATATTCACAGTGTATAGTTAGATTGTCTTTTTTTACATTTGATATCTCTATTCTACATTTGGTTACTCTAAGTAGACTTATTCTTATTAATGATGACCTTTCTTTGATTTACATTGATATTAGATAGTTTATCCAAAAAGTACAAATTCTGTGTGATTCCTTCTGTTCTGTGATCTTCCAGATCTTCCTTGAAACTGTTCTTTCAAGGACTGGTCTCAGTTCTGAATAGTTTCTCTCACCCTGAGACTACATGCTTTAACATTGTAAGCAAATGGTTTTGTCAAGTGTTCTTATCACTGACTGGCAATAAGACCAGCAAACCCAAACTGATTGATTACATATATATTTTTTAAAAATTTTTTTGTCTGTCTGTCTGTATATAATACTAGTCCCATCATAACATAAAATGGACTTGCAAATAGAAGAATTGTGGGAAGTTACCTCATATCTGACAGCAGTAATGTAAGTACCCGATGTGAACAGGATATGGCAGAATCATAGCAATCACTGTAGGCAGGGGGTAGCTGATGGGTAGGAGCTGCCTTTTCTGGCTGGCTGCGTTATTATCTCTGAGTTGACAACTGAGAAAATGGCCTCTGCTACCCAGCCTGACACTGCAAACTAGAGAAAGCTAGGTCTCAGTAAGGACCTGCTCTGCTCACAATAGGCTCAGAAAAGACGGGGTCAGTCTGCACAGTGTGAACACAAAGCTTTCAGGCAACTTTTTCTTTCTCTTTTACTCTTAACTATTACTTCATATTATACCAGTCTGTCTCATCCCAGGATACTGACTTCAGACGAATTGTTGTGTGGGAGCACATCCGGGATGAGTCCAGGCTACCCTGAGAGGAAAGGTTATGAAGTTCTTCATCAGTTCAACAGCTCAGGATTAGCCACAGGAACTGTCTTTGCAAAGAGTGGACAGAGTCTGAGACGGGAGAGGGATGATTATACAATATTAGATTGCTTTAAAACCTTAATAAATTTGGATGTGTGTTCCATCTCAGCAATTCATTTTTATTTGCTTTTATAATGGAAGTTTAACAATGGTGATAAAATTTCAATTGTTTATATAATAGTGTCTGGGGGTTTACAATAGGTATTCAGCATGCTAGATAGTTAACATGAAACTAAGTATATATCAAGTAAATTCACAGTCCAAGCTGCAATCCAAATCAGCGTTCTGGGAAGTAAATTGAGGCTAAATGCATAAACTATTTTCATTGTTGTTGCACAAACACAAATGTTGGTGGATATTTTTCTGAGGTGACCTTGCGATTAAATTAAATAACACACCTAAAAACCACCCAAATAATTTCTGCTTGAGAAAATATGTTATTTGACCAAATATGAAACTTTTCATTCTGTTTTCTGTCCCTGTATTTCAGGTAAATAAAAATAAATTGTGGAATGGAATTCATCTTTAAAGAAGAAATTGAACATTTTTATTCGAAATGGTAGAATCAAGCATTTTGAAGTTTTCATTATCCCCTGGTCATTTTTTTTCAGCCAAAGGATGCTCTCAAATTTTATAAATTGTTTGTTACATTTTTCTAAAAGGATTTTTTTTTCAAGTTTTAGTCACTTATATCAGTAAGCTGTATATTGCACGCAAATAAATAAGAATGTCTTTATCCTCCTGCTGAATGAGGGAAAATTCAGCTTACATACAGTCACTTTCAGATGTGAAACTCAAGTGGCCATGTGTCCTTCAATCTCACTGCACATAATAAGTAAGTATTGTAAGTAAGAGTTTGAAATGTGATTCAAATGCAGCATAAAATTTCAGAATCCGAAAGTGATTTCACCTTCCCAGAGCATCACCTAGAAACATAGTGCTTTTGAGGGGTAACATCCCAGAATGTTCAGTGTGTGAGTTCAACAGTATTGAAGAAAGCAGTGAAGGCAAGGATGGTTGAATGTTGCATGAAATAAAGATCAAGAGGTGAAAGCAAAAATGTGGAACCTTGCAGTGCCTTAAATAGGGCACAGAAATAGGGCTGAAGGAGACCCAATAGCCGTAAGAATGATGTACTCTGGGGCATTTGGATATCATGACGAGTTCCAGAGAGAGATTTGCAGAAAACCAGAAAATTTTCTTGCCACTGTGTTAACAGACCTTGTAGACATAAGCTCCACGAGAAGTAATGCACACCAGAAGCTGGATTTTAGGTACAAATGTTGAATCATAATTGTTTGGGGATGTACATATGAGAGACACATTACGCACAGGAGGTAAACCAATGTATATCAAGCCAAGTAGCCCTGTCTGTTTCGGCAAAAGTTTTCATGTCCTTATTTGTAGATTTTAATCTTTTTAACTGAGACATAGTAACAACTAAATGCAAAGTGTTCTGCATCTGATGGAAAGGAATGAGATGATGCAGACATTGGTTTTGAGCATGAGTTTTTTCTTACTTTTGTGATTCATCCCAAAATTATGTAAGCAGAATATGCAGGCGTTCTGTTGTGTTCTGATGGAGCTGAGGCCACCAGATACCATTCACCAAATACTAATATGTGACACAACATATTGAAAAATAAACTCACCTTTTGTAATGAAAAAGATTGATCTAAAGTTTTTTGAGGACTTCTAAAATATAAAATCTAGCCTATAACATAATATTTCAAATTTGCGGTCTGTATCGTCTTTTTTATTCTTCCACCCTATCTATACAAAAGTTCCCATAAGTTCAGTCATAAAACTTGTCCTAGTGGAGAATTCTATGTGAATTACACCTGGTTTTCATTATTTTTAGCTTGTGTATCATATACTGAAACACATTTGAGATTTTTCATTAAAATTAATAGATTAAATCAATATAAATCAAATTATTTCAAATAAACTGTATATTACTTTAAAATGTGTGCATGATGTTCTACTTAAATATAAATGAAGTCTGGCAATTTAAAGCATTACCATTTTAATTAAAGTGACTGCTAACACACTGAAAAGGTGGACCTTGAAAGGTTTAATGCTGTTTGCAGGCTACCAACCTCCAAGGTAAAGTAAGAATGATAAAAATAAGAAATGGGGATAAAATAGGAATAGAAATCTACTCATACTACTATATAGGAATATCACAACATTTTTCAAATAGAAAGTTATTCCTAGCTCCTAAATCATAATAAGTTCAGGGAATTTCAAAATAATTTAGGTAGTGGGGCTTTTGTTTGTTTTGGGTTTTGTTGTGTGGTTTTGTTTTTTTTTCTTATTCTCTTTCTAACACAATGCTAGTGTGTAATGACAACTTCTGTATAAAACCATCTTTTATGTTTCCGGGAAACCTGAGAGCATGCAGAAGTCTTATATATTCCTCATCCTTATTATTCTTGCTTCAGAATACCCTGAGCTGAAGCAGTCAAGGTCATGGTCATGCATTTGATCACACAGAGCACTCTGTGTTTCTTTCATGAGATGATGGGTTTTGGGCTTTGCTTTGATTCATAGGGTAGCTGCTGTGAAGAAGCACCTGAGGCTGACAGTTCCCTTTATCAGTAATCCATAAGCTTTGTAACTTCTGTTTACTAAAAGTTTGCTCTACATGTTATGAAATCATGATTTCTGGATGGTTATTAGTTTTGACTGGGCCCTAGCAGATGGTTTACATATAAAATAATGATTTTCTCTTTCACCCTTCAGCAGAATTAGGCAAAACATTTAGCAATAGAACTCAAACATCTGGGAGCTTTTCCATAGCCCCTATTTTTCCTTCTGTACAGTGTTTTGAATCTACTGCAGTGGTGTCAAAATGTGTGGTTTTACAATTCAGGATTGTTGCATGTGCTGTACAATGTAAAGATCCAGTCTTTCATAAACTTAATGGTTTGAGAGCAAACAAGTTTTTAAAGCTTCCCAATTATCTAGGAAAATTATTTCTATTGATTTTTGATACAAAATCCATGGAAATTGAAGTTAGTTAAACATGGACAAAAAATAATTTATAATATTACTCCATAACAATAAAATAACTAGCAGTGATAGGAAGAACAAAATCCAACTAGAGCCACATAGCTTTTCATACAGCTTCAATTTAGAACAACTTTACATATCTTTAAGATACAGAAAAGAATGCCAGGCAGGAACTGTGTGCCTAAGTCAGCTTGTCCTGTCTTGTGGGGGGCTCTTGTGAAAGAACTCATAGCTCTTATAACTGACTTATTGCAATTCATTATAACTGCAGTTTTATCTCACCATAATCAGGTGAGATATGGGTTGGCATATTTATAAACATAAAACTTTTTGTTTTAAAAAAACAAAGATGTCTTTTGCCTTTAGGATATAAGGACCGCAGTGGTGAAGGGACAGTGCTGTGGGAGAGAGTTACTTCTGATCTAATGAATACAAAGGAGACATTTCTACCTCAGGAGCTGAATGTGTGGTCATTATCAGTCACATAAAATATTTTAGTTGCCCTCTGCTATTGTGACTTCTGGGCTCTCATAAATCAGATGAGATGCTGATGGTCAAACAGACTTATTATATTTCCTGAGTCAGAAGTACTGTTTTTCCACAATCATTTTGACCCTGCACTTATCATCTAGTGCTGTTTTAAAATAACTCTTAAGGGTTATTTTTCACTGCTGGCTGATATCCAGCAAAGGAAAGCTAGTACTTGACTTTTATGCAGTGAAAAGTGAGAGTTTCCTAGTTTAAAACTGATCTGGTCTCCCGTGAAATTCTACCATTTACCAGTCAGCAGGACCTAGAAACCGAAATGTCTTTGTGTGGGGATGAGCATACAGCTCTTGTACGTGTACAAAAGTGGTAACACCGAGAGCCTTGAGGAGAGCCAGACATTTTAGTCAGCCCTGCTAGAAATAACCTCTCCTCACACTCTTTAAAGAGCTCTTACATCTGAAAGGTACCTGAGCCCTAGTAGGGTTTTCTCTGTAATAACTTCTTGCTGAGCCTTAGTTTTTTCTTGTTGCCTTATTCACATTCCAGTGAGATGTTGGGCTCTTGGGGAACTTGGAGATCAGATGAGTTTTATGCACAAAGTCCTAGGGCAAACAAAGACCCAAACTACAAATGGCACAGAAATGAAAGTAAAATAAAAATTGGTCCCAGTGCCACAAAAAACTCCACTCCAGACCAATTAAAAAAAAAAAAAAAAAATATATATATATATGTATGTTCACAAGGAAATTCTTTACCATGTCAGGGAAACTGAATGTGGGAAAAGCATCTGATTGACTTGAACAGGACTGTCTTCAGCTCTAATCTCTCTTAAGCTTCTAAAACTAAAGGTTGAAATAGTTCTTTCTCAGACAACAAGAAAGATCTAAAATATTTTATTATTTTGTTTGCTTGGGTTTTTTTAAACTTTAAGGAGGAGCACTATTGGCCAGAATTAAGTCTTTCTCTCTTGGGGATGATTTGTGGTAGTATTATTGTGAAAAGTGCAAAATACGTAACCAAAGCTGAGCTAGTTGGGAAAGAAGGATTGTGTTTTATTTAAATTCTGTTAAAAAGCTGTATAGTTAGCTTCATTTTCATTATAGATATTCATCAAATTATACAGTTGGTTAGGAAACCCAGCAAACACGGTATCACAAATAAAATTCTAGCATTTAGTTCAATGGAACACTTCATCATTTACTGTGAAAGAAGACAACTATTTAAAATGCACTGTGAACAAAGCCAGCTTCTAGGAGATGTAACAGAAGTTCTGTCTGCAAAATAGAATAAAGCATATGAGAAAAGCAAGTTGTCTTTGTTACTGAAACACCCACCCAGAATCTGCCTTTTCCTCCAGGGCCATGGCCAGTACTGCTGCCCAACTTGACCTCTTGTCTGTAAGTGCAGTTTGGTTTCTCCTGATTCACCACACACAGGCAACCTAATAAATCACAAACAGGATTGTAAGGACATCGTAAGGACCAAGGACGTGTACTCCCCTGCATGAAACTGATGACATATTGTCAGGTGTGCTGGTTTTCTGAAGGACGAGTGTGGGTGTGTTATCTTGTAGTGCCATAGACACACCGTGACCTCAAAAAAACCAAGGACTGCTGCACATCAGATATCTACTGCCTCAGACCCTGGGGATGCTACGGGCCGCTTGATTTCTTGGTCACTCAATTGCCATTTAATCTGGAACTTCTGTAAGAGCAGTAGACACATCTTCATCTCAGTCAATAATAAGGTAAGTAAAATAAGTCTGTTTACCTGTGTGCATATGTCCTGGACTAGACAAAAGTAAAATTCTAGAAGGGAAGAACTACAGGTGTTCCTTGAATGGCAACTGGGACAGGAGCTTTTAATCTGTCCAGAAACTTTAGCCAACAGCTAAATTTCTCTTGAGGTATAAAAATTTTAATTTTTAAGCATCCCAAGAAAAATACTTCACAAAATCTGAAGAGAATATTTTACAAAACCTAGACGGACAAACTGCATTTTGAAATACAGCTAATTTTGCAAGACCAAATCACTTCTAACAACCAAGTTGATGCCTCAGGTACTGACAAATTTATATTTTGGTAGGGAATGGAATTCCGTGTTTAACAAATAAATGTGGATCAATATGATGTCAGCTGAATCCTTCTCATCCTAAAATAAGACAGAAATTTTACAATTTGTTCCAGTGGTTATAGAAACCAACCCTCTCCCAGCATAAATAAAAAGAAGAGCTGATAGTAAGAACCTGGATTATCTGAACAGTCGGAGAAATAATTCATAATTACTGTGGTACGTAACATTTTACTCTCAAGTTTAATGTGGCTTTTTAATGAAATTATGACTTCTAATCGTGTCTACTTGCACAGTAATATTCATCAATTTTAACAAACCCATTTAATTTCTCAGCTTTATAATTGAGATAGTATTATGCAGTATATAATTATTTGCATCTCTATATATGCACACATTTTTATGTATAAATTATCTACATATATGCTACAGGTATTTTGAACCTTTCTTGTGTGTTTCAAATCTTCATGCCTCAGCTAACAAGTGAAAAACCTACTATTACACATGATCTTATGAAAAATATT
Organism: Struthidea cinerea; assembly: GCA_013397865.1. Taxonomy (NCBI): domain Eukaryota; kingdom Metazoa; phylum Chordata; class Aves; order Passeriformes; family Corcoracidae; genus Struthidea; species Struthidea cinerea. Next base: position 1,919,739 of record VZTI01005041.1, on the reverse strand, counting down.
CTTTGTAAACTTAATTGAAAACTCTCTGAGGAGTCAGACTACATTTTATGAAGAATTAATTACAGTGCAAATGCTTTTAATTTTTCCAAGCCATCCCTCTTCCAGGATGCTCCCTAAGACATTAATTTGTAATCCAAATGATCTTTTCTACTGTATGGTTTTACCTAAACAGTGCCAACCTCATCAGTGTTACAGCTTGTCTAGAATTTTGATTGACTCTTGCTAAATTCACTGCAGCTCAAAAAGCTCACTGCAGTTCAAAACCTCGACAGACTCTTTCTAGCTTCCCTGGGAGTTAGGGCTGTATATCCAACTCACCTCCCTTCTACCGCCTCTCCAAAAATTTTAGATCTGTAATGCTCTTTGAGTTCCTAAACAGCCTTAGAATAATATAACTGTGGAATTATTCCAAAATATTTGCTTATTGCACATGCTACATATCCTAAATTATCTCATAAATAGCCAGCATATCACAGGATAAAAGAAATAGGATATCTTGAAGTGCATGAAGGGAGTAGTCAGTTCCAAGCCATAACCAGAGATCATTATGTATCTGTTAAAATTAAGACAGAAGAACATAAGTGATTTCTCTCTGCTGTGCAACTTTTTGAAACTTCAACTGTTCCAAACATTGCATTCATTAAAAAAAAAAAAATTCTCTGTCTTAACAAAGCTTTCATTAAAGGTTAGGTTCTCTGCAAAACAGATTTGAGTAGCTCTAAAAGATAGCCACATCAGAAATCAGCTGTGATTTTTACTGAATTATTAATAGAAATGCAGTTTTCTGAGGAATGTTCGGACTGCTGACAGGTTGTGGAGGTGGTAAGAATATCAGATGTAACCGCTGGAAATAAAAGCAACATTCGTAATTTCATTAAATAACAATCCCTTTATGGCATCTAGCAAGTTATTTAGGATACACATTGCAAAAGCTCATAAGGAATTCATATGTCAAAATACCCCTCATTTTCAGTGGGAATTAGTGTATTAAATGTACCTGAGTACAGATGTGGGACATGTTCTCTGAAATTGCTTAGGGAAGTGAATCCCCAGAGAATTAGAAGGGCAAAATTTTTAAAGAACTTATTTGTAGAATAGTATTGAATGATACTAACCTGCTTCACCGAGGTAGAGAAAGACCTTGAATTTTACAGTGGTTAACAGCTTAGAAAAAGGTATGGGTATACAAGCACAAATGCATGTTTTCTATGTGACCTAGATGCATACTCTGCCTGGATTCTCTTGATCAGGGTTAGAAAGCTCACCCTGCACAGCTGGAAATGCAGGAAGGTAATAGATCCCACCAATTCTGAAAATTGTGGCCAGGCCATTTAAATTACTTGAGACAGTGCTGACTTCTTGGAAAATTAGGACTATAAATGCAATTCAGGTAGCCCAGAGGAATCACTGAGGAAAGTGAACAGCCTTTGCCTTGTTTTGTTTACTTCAGAGAGCTCATTGTCTGGAAAAAAGCTGATTCTATAATTCAGTTGATTATTCCACTGATAATGAGAACAGAAAATGGCTGAAGTTTTCTTGTGTGGGACTATTCCTTGTGATTAGTTTTTAATACTCCTAACCCAAAAGCAGCTTTCTCAAGTCTAAGAGAAATCAGTATTTAATCACCTGGGACTACTAAGGAGAATGCAGCCCTCGCTGGGTGACAGGAAAGGGTAACACAGAAACATTCTGAGGCTGGTGATAAAGTAGAAGTTATTTCATCTTGTTTTTTGCCCTCTGAAGAAGCACAGATAAGTTCACTGCCACAAGAAATAGGAAGTGCCCTCAGGCACTGAAGATCTCAAGAGTGCATGTGTGTCTCTCTGCCTCTCACACCACCAAAGAGAGTAGCTCTTCAAAAATCCTGTTTCAGACAAATAACTGAACTCATCCTATAGAGCCAGGAGAGAAATGAAACTGCACTGAATTCCAGGATTAACTGTTAAGAAGGACTTTCACACACACTAGTCCAGCAGTGAGGTATCAGAGGACTGCACTGTGTGTTCCTAAAGGTTACACCTAGTTTTTTTGATCCACAATTAGGACAAAAAACCCCAAACAGGATATGCCATTTGCCTTTCCCTCTTCTTCCTCTCCTACCATCTCCCCCCTCACCCCCCCAAGCCCCCCTTGTACATGCTCAAATGTTTCTAAAACAGGCAAGTATTTTTTAGTCTAAACCAATAGTCCAGGAGAGGAGGTCGAATGTTTTTATCAGACAAACCTTTAGTCTTTTGATGGTGATTCAGCAAACAGCAGTAAACAGAGGCTGACCAGAAAATTGGAGGTAAGCCGAGGCCATGCTCTGTGTTTACATTTTTATTTTGACAATCTGTTCCCTTGAACATCTGGCCTCCTGTTGGGCTTCCTTCCTCTTCCCCAGCCTGGATGGTGCCCTTGGCCATGGACTGTGAACTAAGGGCACTCCCTCCATGCGGACCTGAGCAAGCTTACCAAGGCATGACCTCTGAGGAAAGAGAAATACCTTTACTGAGGGCATCTGGCAGAGCAACACATCCAGCTGTTCAGCACTATCTGTCAGGGCTTTAGGGCTTATCGTAAACCTGATTTTGGGAAACTTAGTGAAAATTAGTATTGGCACTTGATGTGTCAGGAATTTTCAAGCATCTCCAGCATTAAACAGAGGCTCGTATTTAGGAGTTTGACTATGTACTGCTATAAATCCTTTGGATCTAATTTTGTGTATGTAATTTATGTTTTGAAGGGAACACAGGTGCTTTTTGTGGCTTTGAATTCATAAATTAAAGTGCATCACAAGAGACATATATCCATGAAAATTGAAACTAATGAAGAGGTTCCTACAAAGCTTAGCAAAGCCAAGATATGTACCTTTATAGAGCTCTGCAATAAAAGCATTCTATAAAATTGAATTAAAGTATTAATGCAGTAGTGTGCTACTCCATTAACGTACTGTAGCATGAAATGAACTTTATCCTTTTAGAAAAACAATTATTATTTAATGTAATTTCCTATGTGTTAATACTGTAGGAACGAGGAACCATGGTCAATTTACAATCATCACCTCAGCAAGATAGATTTTCAGATACCTGTAATTTACTTTGTCCTATTTTTTTCAGCCTTGGACTGAAACTCTCAAAGCCAGATTTTCCTGTTTCAGCACAAATACTCATTTTCCTTCCACTTCCCCTCTAAATATATAAAGTCAGTTGCAACCTGAAGTCACTGAGTATCATGCTTAGCATCAAGGCATGTGAAAGCATAGCAGCTATGTGGTCTAATGCTGGGCCAGAACCTACCAATGCAAAGGAATGGCTTGAAATTTTGTCAGGGGAGGTTTAGGTTGAATATTACAAAAACATTCTTCACCCAGTGGGTGGTTGGGCACTGGAACAGGCTCCCCAGGGAAGTGGTCACAGCACCAAGCCTGACAGAGCTCAAGAAGTGCTTGAACAACACTCTCAGGCACATGGTGTGACTCTTGGGGTGTCCTGTGCAGGGCCAGGATTTGGACTCAATGATCCTTGTGGGTCCCTTCCAGCTCAGCATATTTTGTGATTCTGTGAGATCTGGGGTGGAGATGTTGCAAGGAGAAGAGGAAAGGCCCATATTGCTGACAGAGTTGTTAGTGCTCTACTGAGCTGTGAAGAGAGAAGTCTTCTGGCAACTCTCTGTGTCGAGGTACGCTGAGAAGAGCAGATGCAGCTGTGGAGACCTGCTGGCAATGCTGACAGACTGTGCCAGAGGCTTTCTCTCCTGAAAGAGGGAGCACAGAAAGAGGTCAAACAGCACACTGTAACCATCAGAGCCTTGCAGTAGGTGGATTAAATCTACTTCACAAAAAGAGAGAGGTTTCTCTGTGGTTGTTGCAGTGTCTTTTGAACACAGAAGGCTCAGGGGAACAATGAAATATTCTTCTCTGCAAAACCCTGTGCAAAATCTTAATTTGGAAGAGTCTGAGCAACTTCAGTACCTGTAAATTCTCCCAGATAAATACTTGCAGTATGTCTGCTGTACCGTAAGAATCCTTTTTGTTTTAAAATGATTTTTTGTTTTAAAACAACCAAATATTTCTGTTAAAAGGTGAAAAAATCTTTAAAAGAAGATTTAGGAAATGAAAATCAATAGGCATATATAAGGAAGTGTTTTGGTGTATCTGAATGACTTTGATTAATGAAGATCTTGACCCATTTAGTTCATTTAACCAATAGTAACTCAATGTCATTTCAATTTTATAGCAAACAAGAAAAGGGGGAATTAAAAATACTAAAACAAAACCATTGTAAATTAAATCAAAAGAGTTAAGGGTTAAACAGCATCAGCAGAAAAGCAAAATTTTGTTGACTTGTATGCCAGTTGGCTCTAAAACTGTTTGGTTATTACTCTAAGCAAAGTATAGCCATCCATCACTTCGTAGTCCTAAATAGAAACTTGAAGGACATAAGTTTAAGTTAAATTTCAAATTATTTATTTATTTTTAATCAGTCTTCAGATTATATATAAATTATATAAAATGGATTTTATCTTATACTTGCAATGGACAAATTGTATACATTTAATGCATCTCAGCAGTAAATCTGAGTAAAATGCTTGGAAGGGGTATTTCAATAAGTGATGGTATCTCAGTCATTTGCAGTCCGGTAAATATCCTCTTAGGCATCTCAATAGCAGCTGGCTTTCATATGTTCTACAGATGCCCGGTATACATTCATTTCAGAAAGGAGCTTAAATGGAAATAATTTCCACCATAACGCTTGAAGGAAAGAAAACAGCTTTCTTTAGTTGTCATTGTGCTCAGATACAATTCATGATGACTGAAAACAGAGTGAAATGGGGTGATGAGGATCAACAGCAGTTTCTAAAGTTTATAATTTTGCACTAATGGGTATTTTGGGACAAGAGAAATTAAGTTTACGACTACATAGCATTTCTTCCTTTCTCTCAAATTTGATCAAAACCAGGGTGTTAAAAAGCAAATTTTGTGATGACTTTTTAAGCTGAGTAAAAACATTTGCTTCCCCTTCTGAGGATTAATATTCTGTTTTATTAACCTTTCTACACATCTTTTTTGTAGTTTTAATATACAGGGAAAAAGAAATCAGATAGATAAGGCATAGCAGTGGATAAGAGATTATCAGTGGTCAGGAGAATGGATAGTAAGCAGAAGGTACTCATACAGATGAGAGCTGTAGCCAGTTAGCTGAAACTGATAGTGAAAGATTAATCCAGCTAAGGAAATTAGTTTTTGGTCAGTAGAAAGCTATTGAAATGCTACACATTATTGCCAGCAGTCTCAGTAGAAAAACGGAAAAACAAGAACTCTTAGTGCAGGACCTGAGAAATAACATTCTCCAGGTAGCAGAAGCATGTTAGAACAGCAGCCATGGCAGGAACACAGGTATGAAAAGATTTGCTTTCCACAGAACTGACAGATATAAAGCCATAAAGTGATTCTATTTTAAGGATATGAAAGAATTCAGGAAATAAGAAAGATATGAGAGGCATAAAGCACAGTCTTTTGGAGTCAAAATTGTGTGGGGACATGATAAAAGATGAATTACAAGCATGACACTGGAAGTTTTGGGTCAGATAGGTAAGGACAGAGAGCTTCATGGTGTTTCTAGAGGGAAAAAATGACTCCAGTAGTGATATATCTATGAGAATCTCCAGTTACTAGATACAGACTGAGAAATAAATGGAGCAAATATTCACAGAATTGTTTAATCCTGGATATGGTAGTTGAGAGATTAACTCAAAAAGTTAATGTGCAGAAGAGGAAATATTTTAAAGTTCATTTCAGTAAGTAGTTAAACTACACATGGTGTTAAAAATAACCAGAGCTGGAAGATTGTAAATTAAATTATAAATATGTAGAAATAATAAGGTACTTGATTTTGAAATGGCAGACTGGGAGGGGAAAAAACACAACAAAGAAAAAGAAAAAAAAAAAACAAAACCAGAAACATGTTGGAGAAAATGAAGCAAACTGCTGAGGGACAGAATGTGACAGAAGACAAGAATTAATTTCAGTTAAAGGTACTATAAATACTCGGGATCTAAATCTCAGAAAAAGACAGAGAAATCCTTGGAGACAAAAACCCTACACTTACAGCACAAACACCTTGAGAGAGACATACATATAGCATCTGAAAGGAGCTGGGAAAGGAGGGATGGTCAGCAAAGTATGTCAGACTAGAAGTGAAGAAGCACAGACAAGTATTAAAACAAAGCAAGCTTGGTCTTTGGGATAGAACATGCAGTCGACTAAATAATGATGATAAGTGAGAGAAGAGCCAGTGCATGGTTCCTAAACTGAGTTAATATTTAGCTTCAGTGTTTGTTACAGACACTGTTGGCCATCCAGATATACACGTGAACATGGAAACGGAGTTTACTGCTGCAAAGTGTATGCCAGTTGAGAAGGCTGGATAACCCTAGACCAGAAAAGTTAGTACAAGATTATGGGGATGCCTTAATATATTTTCTTTCTTTATTTTTTTTTTTAATCATCTGATTTATGATTAGTCTAGTCTAGTAATTTGAGGACAGTCACAGTCATAGAGAAAAGCAAAGCCAGACAGAAGCTATATTAACAGAGGGAAAAATGTCCTGGGGATTTCCCATTATGTATCCCCTCACAAGGATTATGAAAAACTTGAAAAGGACTTGAAGAAGAATATAATGCAACCTGGATACAAATTAAAAACTGAATATAATGCAAAATAGTTCTAACAAATTAGTATCATGCCACGCTAATTTAATAACTACCTTTGATTTTTCCATAAGTAAACTCATTTGACTTAACAGAAATGATTGATGATGGTGAAGAGAGAACAGAGAAATTTTAAGATGGATGAAGAACTCAGAAAACACAATGAGATTTTATTGTCTAAGAGATTTTAGTGGAGTTTCTATAAGATAAATTTGGGACTCAATGTTTGACATTTTTTATTAAGCTTCATAGAAAAAATGACAATGTGAGGATGAAATCAAGCAGTATTACAAAATAACTAAATGCATTCAGCATGAAGAAGAAAAGATCAATCAAAAAAAGAAAGAAAAGGCAGACAGTTCTCTGTGAAGTGCATACAATGCTGGTGAACACTTGTCTAACAAAGAATGCCAAAAATTCACAGAAATTCTCAGACTGTCTCTTGACACTGAATCATAGCACCTATCTCAATTCAACAAGGTGCTTGAGTCCCTTCCATATAATTAATGGCTACTTTGCCAACTTTTTTCTGGCTTCGTTGCAAACCAATTCACTCCATACTTAGTCCAAAGGAAATGGTCCAGCTGTGCACTTGGCATTGGTATCTGGAGATTAAAAGCTTGTTACATACTTTTGAGAAAATACCTACCTTTATAGGTGAAGACTCATTCACAAGTTCTGTATCCGACCTTATTAACAACTTTTTGTCATTTCCTACAATCACAACATTAAATAAAAACTTATGCATATAACAAGTGTAAAATATGAAACAGTAATGTACATTCTTATCAAGACATTTCCTCTCACTGATACCCAGGAGATGAGTAAATGTATGCATATTTGAAGCTACTCATGTCAGTCCTCACATGACCCCAAGGAACCTTTTCTTCAGGGAGCACAAAGTGTATGTGGCTATTGCACTCTCACTGCCAAACTCCCTGCTGCTTCCACTTAAGTAGAAAAGTTTTAGCAGCTACTCTGTGCTATGAAATTTACATTGCTTTTGCTACATAACCTTTTCCTGGCTGACAACTGTCTGATTGCTGTACTTGAGGTGCTAGTGGGACAGTCTGACCCAATCAAATCCTATGCAGAGCCAGAGTTCAAGGAGGTTTGGGGTTTGTTCATCAGAAGAAAGGTTCAGCCAAACTTAGTTCCGCTCCTGTCATTCAGATCTGCTCCTTTTCCAAATTAAAATGAGGTTTCTGGAAAAGAATGCCAACATGAGAAAATTATACTGGTAGAAAAGGCACTCTTCATGGGAAGATTTAGGTCATTAACTATAATAACCAGGATTTTGCTGGTTTAATTTTCCCTCCATAATATTTTATATTTGCTTTTGTGTTTGTGTAAAAACAATCAATTAATCTGGAGAGTTTATGCATTAATAGGTTAGTATAATGGAGAGAATTAGAAAAACAGCCATAAATTATATGTTGAGTAAGACGCTAATTTATCCCAAAGTAATTGGAACTGCACAAGAAAGTGAAGTGGTGAAAGGGCCATTCTGATTCTTAGATGTCCTCATATCCTGAACCTGGGAGTACAGCTCTCATCTAATTAAACAAACTTTACTCGATGAATCAAAAGAATATGGAATTAGATCTTTGTGCGAACTACCATGTCCTTTAAGTCTCCTGAAATGTCAGGCATTATTCCCAAAGGAGAGGCAGGCTAGTGAAGGTGGAAACCTCCTGCTCTTCAGGACACCTCTGAAACTGCATGCTCTAAAATGTGTGTTTATGTGATGCTATCTAATTGTAAACTAATAGTAAGAAGCAAAGGATGATTGGGAAATTCAAGTGAATCAAGGATGTTGCATCCGGCTGTATGTTTCCACTGGAGCTTGCAAAATAGTGGTTCTTTAGCCTGGTTTCTCACCTTCATTTCCAGTCTGGGCCCTACTTAAATCAGAGTTCAGGGAAACTATATTCATGAAGGAGTTAATAATAGTATTTTGCTTTTCATCTCCACTTTCCAATGGTAATCTAAGAGTTGCAGAGGATGGATTTAGAAATAAAAATGCAAGAATGTTCCCAAGATTGGAATTGAGCTGGTACAGTGAAACAACCCAGCAGAGGAATATTCTCACTATTTGCACAAGGTAACTATAAACAGCAATTCAGTGTTTTTAAACGAGTAACAAATAAAGCAAGATTAAAAGCATGACTATATCTTCCATTTCTCATCATATATTTGTTTTTTATGTTCCATATGAAATTAGTAATAATTGCACCCTTGTGAAAAGTATTCTACAGAATTAAAGAATTTCCTGATCCCATATACGCAGAGAGGGTAACAGAAACTCTTGCAGAATTATTAAGGCAAGGTGGTAATTGTGGCAAGCCAGAATTTCCACCTTATCAACCCTGCCTGAAGGGCAGAAGTAGTTGGGATGAAGGTGGAAATTTTCTGGCTCTTTCTGGTGGGATTTTTTGTCTGAAATATTTTGTTTTATAAATCAATAACAGTAAGCCCTGAGAACAGGGACCGAAACTCTGGCGCTGGTGAGAACATTATTCATCTTCCTCGGCTGGTTGTTCAGCCCACTGGCATACAATCTTACACTGAAAGTGATAGCCATGCCTAACAGGAATGGATGATATTATCTAAAGGCTATATCTATTGGGTCTGTATTATTATATTGCAGGTAAAAGGAGTTTTTCAATTGACTGAAATAAAATGGAGATTTGGCACTGAGTGAGATTACTTATGAGTAGGATAAAGTGACTTTAGGTTTTAAAGCTACGTCAGAGAGATAGTAAATACATCTTTTATTATTAGATGCTGAAACTCATCCATGTGTATCAAGTCAGCACAAAGCTTTTATACTACTCTCTATAGTTTAGAGATTCCACTGCTGGAAAATGTTATAATAATTTTAAAAGGCAGATAGGTTGTTATAACCTTAATATCTTTCCTTCAAAGGAGGAATCAGCTCTTCCCCCAAAAGAAGTCTTATCAACTCTAAAAAAAGAAGCTAGCGAGGAGCTCTTACACCTATCTGTCAGTACGTGAAAGAAAAAGTGAATTATTCCTCTGAAAATGTGCTTCTATGTATATTTAGTTCAGTCAATATTCATTTAGCTGTGTTTCTCTTCATTGCTCTTACTTAATCTATTGCAGACAAAATGGGTGAGGAGAGAGAAAAGACTCAGAAGGACAGATACTCCCCAAAACAAGGAAGCCTATATGTGCTGGTTGTTCACTCTTGCCATCACTCCTGAAAATGTCCACCTTTCAAGCTCTTCAAAACAGAAAATTTTCTTTCCTAGTGTGTTCAGAAAACACTTGACATCATTATATATACCATTATAAAAACATCCATCACATACAGTTATTCCATGAATGTTGATTATTTCTTCTGACCAACCTGAAAATTCTCCTAACTCCTTATGCTTGTATCTGTCATCTTACATCTATTCATTTGTATCTGACAAAGCTAAATGTGCTCTGCTCTTTTCATCTTTCCTTTAGCATCTTCTTGTAGTCTTTTATGTTCCTCCCTGTGCTCTCTTAGATGTGTCAACATTAGTGATCACAGAAAAAGGGAAGACTTCAGGATGACCTAATAGATAGTTCTAAATCAGGAATTGGTTTGACAAAGTAACACAAGCTAACCTGCACAGCCTGGTGCACTGTGCCCAGTGAGGCAAATGGCAGAAATCATCTTAGGAGACAGCCAGGCAACTTTATGTTGAGAGAAAATTAAAGGAGACAGTGACATATCAGAGAGTAAAGGGAAAAATGAGCTTAAGAGGGACAGACTCTTCGGGATAAGTTGGCTTTCCTTGTGTAAATAATTCTTAAGCTTCTGTGAGACATCTAACTGCGGCAGCTGATGTTTTATGTTACACTGAGGTAAAAAGTTGGCTAATAAAATCAAATTTGATTTCATTTAAAAGGAGCACAGAGTTGTTTCAGGAGTTCAGGGCAGGTTAAATGCAACACATCTGAGATTTAATATTTGAAAAACTAGCTTTTCTAGCTAGAGATTCTGCAGATTTAATGTGCTTGATAAATCACTGTCATTGCTACAATGGGACTGACATAGCAGGTATAGTAATAGAAGCCCAAAGGAAACACAACCTGGTGAAGATGAATGATACCAAACAATACCTTTAATGGAAAACAACTTGGACAGAAATGCCTTGAGCTGCTATGTTTTTCTATCATGGCTTTTAAAATGTTGCATTGATTCAACAGTGATTTTGAAACTGATATGTATGTGTATGAATATACTGTAAGAATTCAGAAATATAAGTGTATCTGATACAACATAATATAGCATACATTATAGAAGGTGACTTTGTTTTGTTTGCCTGAAACAATGCAAAATATGTGAAAATAAAGTGCTAAAGGCTGGTTGAGTTTTAAGCCCTGTATAGATTTGGATATTTCCACATCACCCATCAAATTTTAAGCACAATAATGTAGAGTACAAGCAAAAATTATATTATGGTATGGACTAAGGAATGAGTTTTTTGAAGCACTTTTGCATTTGAGCAACATGACTGCATTTGTACTTGGGCAAAGTTTAGTTACCAGAAAACCATCAGAGGCAGAATTTAAGGGGGATATTTGCACCATTTTGAAAATTTAATTCTAAAAATAAAATTCTATAACCTTTGCCCAGACGTTATCATTGATGTTTGTAGCATAAAATAAGTAGCCACCTTGAATTTGCAAGTTCGGAGTAATAATTTTCTCAGCACGGTTGTCACTGTACAGCACTGTGGCATGCCATACACAGAAAAACAATGATGCAGGCACTGACAAAGAAGCAAACATATGTGATCAAAAGTCCATCTTAGGAAGCATGGGGTGGTGGGGGGAAGAGCAGCAGAGCAAAAGTGAGAAAAACTCACTTGATTAGTGGGTTGAGATAAAAACAGTTTAAGAAGCTAAGGAAGGCCAAAAAGAGCCCTAGTGATAAACCGGCAATCACTCAACTCCTCTCAGAAGCAGACCAATGCCCCGTCAGTCTCTGGACAGCATCCACCTTGGAAAGACTTCCCCCCCCATTTCAATTATGCATATAATGTTATAGGGCATGGAACAACCCTTTGGTCAGCTCAGGACAGCTGTTCTGATTGTTTCCACTCCCAGCCTCCTGCTCCCATCCTCCTTGTGGGGGGCAGAGTGAAAAACAGAGAAAGCCTTGACGCTGTGCAAGTCCTGTTCAGCAACAGTTCCAACACCAGTGTGTGAACACCAGCATATCAGTCACAAACCAAGACCACAGGAGCACAGGGATTGCTATAAAGAAAGTTAACTGCATCCCCACCAGACCGAGCCCAGTGAGTAAAAGCATTAGGGACTGACACTTAATTTTAGTCTTCATCCCTGCCTGCCAGGGAATTATTTGTTAGGGGGTATGATCCTGCTGCCATTAGAGTAAGTGCAAGTAGACCCTAGGTCACAGTAAAAGTAGAACTAGATATTTATTGTATCTTGGAAAATCTAGCTACAATATTCAAGCCATACCTGATTAAATGCCTCTGAAGCTGAATGAAGCATGAAAGTTAATTAAACTGAAAGGGTGGGATTTATGGAGCATGGCTGGTGTGGTCTTTATGCTTTTCTGAAATCCAGATTCAAGTCCAGGGATCTGGGACTTCTTTTTCAAGATAATGCTTCATTTTGGCAATTCTATTTAAAGCTGGAATGATTTTTTTATCTTTCATCACACCTAAACCTCTGCAATATTGATCAATATTGAAACAATAATATATGAGACTGTCACATAGCCATTAACTAGAGTATTTGAATAAATGAAAATATAAACTATACCACTCCCAAAGAGTGGTAGTTCAGACCAGCACTTACTGTACTTCCTTGGACTGAAAAAAATTTAGATGAAAACAAATGAACAAATCAAACCCCTACCACTATTTCATTTTACATTCATTTTCCTTTCACCAAAGTCTAGTCTATCATAGATAACAAGACTCTCTAAAGTGGATGCTGTTTGCCTATACTTGAAATATGCTGATTCTTTTCCTGTGCATGACTTTATGTAGACTTCATTCATGGTCAACATTTATTGCCAGTTTCAGTTGTACAAGCAGTAGTACCTGAGTTATTCCCATCCAGTTTCTTATCTCCTTCCCTTCCAGCAATTCCTTTTTCTGAAGACCCTGATGTTGTTTTAATTTTATTAAATACAAAACATGTGGTTTCTGCCTTCTAAGTCACAACCTGTGTGAGCTGCTCCACTTGAATTAAATTTACCCCCTAAAATGGATAAAAGATTAAAAAAACCCCACTGCAGTTTGAAAAATTTTGTAAAGTTTGTGTCACAGCAAGAAAATGAAAGTTATAGTGTTTTCCTTTCTTTAAATGATTCAGAGTGGAGTGAAAATTGCAGGTAAATATTCTTACTGGTGTAATGTCACTGGAGGTAATTTCTTTTGCAAGATCATGTCCTTCTGTGGCATTCTACCCAACTACCTCCCCCACCATTTTTCCTAGAGGTATTAAAAAGCAGTACATTCTTTCACAGCCCATATACCCTTTCTAAACTCAAGTCAACACAAACCAAAAGTAAGTTAATAGTTAATATATATTCCATTCAAAACATCAAACATCATAAATGCTGCTGGCAGAAAGAGTGTAAGTTTGGACCTAACACTCAGTAAGAAGTAGCAGCTTGAAAAAATGATCATATAATTTTGGTTTGTGGAGAAAAAATCTCTCTGGCTATGCTGGGTTTGTCGTTGTTGAAAACATGCAGCACGAGTCCTGCATTGGCTCTGTAACCGTGGTAAGCAACGCCAAACTGGGAAACAGCTTTACGTAATGGAAATATAAACAAAAAATAATTAATTGACCCAAGGGGATTCCTATGTCATTAAATATGCAGTCAAGTTTGTGTGCAACAAGCATTTTCCCCAAACTGAAGATAAGACTGGATCCACAGCAGAATTGCCTGCCTCACTTCTAGGTACATATGTAGTCAATTTGGTTTTTTTGTCACAACAGATGCATTGGATTACTCATTTTACATATTCATCATCAAAATAAATCAGAATTAACTGAAGAACATAGTTGGTTGCATTGACACTTAGATATTGACATAATCACTGTCTCTCAAAATTCACAGGGCTGATGTACACAGGCAAATAGATGTTACTATTTTTGCATAGTCATCTACCATATTTTTCTATGATTAAAATTCATAACAGAATTTGAACATCACACTCTTTGCAAGATGCTTTTATATTTTATGTATGCAGCTAGAATCATTGGCACTGTCAGTTGGCACTCGTCAGAAAAGCCATGCTCTTAGTAATAGAATTTCTGTCTTTTGGGAAACTTTCTGAATTTTTTTCTTAGTTCAAGGGATATTTGTAGAATAGAAGATTAAAAGGAGCATAAAAATCCTGAACCATCAGTATAGTACAGCTTATACAATTCATACATACTATCACATTTTCCTTTTCGAGGATAATTGCCAATTAGCAGGAACAGTCATCTCCTGTGAAACTTACTGATCATCTTCATTATGTTCTTCTTCAAATAGGTAATGATCTTTTTTATAAGATTATGACCTGTTGGAATCCAGAATGCAGAGAATATCTCTCTGCCTGTTTTGAAGGATTCTACCCCCCTGGACAACACTGTCTTTGACCTTCGCCCATGGAGAAAACTACCTAACCTTTGGGAAGAGTTGGAATCTACACTGGTGTGAACTAGATGATAGAATGTTATGTAAGATTATCACAAGGTGAAAATTTAGGGTCTTTGGGCTTGTTAATATAGTAAATCGATGAAAGTAAGAAACTTCAAAATGGAGGATTGTTGTTGTTCTTTAGGCTTCTTGTTCCTTCTTCTATTCCTCCATATTCTGCAGTAGAAGTAGTTTAAGATGATTGGATGGAAAATTCCGCAGTTCCGATGTACGTGACAAAGTGAGTTATTGAACATTGGTGGAAATGTGAAAATATCTTTCGTTTTACATTTTAATTGGATAATTTACCTTTAAAAAGACTGTCTAATCTTGATAATGCGGACTTCTTCCTGCATTCTCTGCTCTGTGCTGTGTCTGGGTCACGCTAGTGACTCAGTTTCTCTGATAAGACTTAATAAACAACTATCTGAAAGCAGAGACTGTTAGAAGTTCCCGTTCGCCTCCTGAATTCCTGGCAAAGACGCTAAACCTCTCCCCCATCAGGGGAGACATTAATTAAGGCACAGAATGTGTCAGGACCTGTATTTACTCATATAGGCTGCTACCCTGGGTAGAAACAACCATGCAAATGAAATGCTGATGGCTTTCCTTATAGCAGGATAATGAGGGAAGTCAGACATTACTTGAAAAACATCAGGGCACACTAGCTCTTTTAGTTTAAATGAGAATCGCATATTGGCTGTCACTATAAATACTGCTGTGATCTGGATAAACATTAAATAAATCATGCAGTGCTATGCATGGCCTCAGATTTGCTCCAGCCTTTTTCATAAAAAGTATTCTCATTCGTGCCTGCATGCTCTAGTCACGACCAAGATCAGCTTTACAAAATAAAATGTAAATAAAGGTAGGGCTAGAAATATGGGACTGACTGGAAAATTAAGGGAGAAAGACTGGTGATATATGTGGGAGAATGGTATTTCTGATGATGTGCTCTTCCTTTTCCTGTCCCTAGGTTCATGCTGGAGACAGGGGTTCTTTCTGGTGTGCTTCCAAGAGTAGTACCAATCCTGCTCCAGGTGGAGCAGACTGGAACCACAGCAGCACCTCTCCCACTTGCAAAGTCCTGATGATCTGGAGTGTCTCAGACCCATCTAGGCTCTCCCCAAATCTGCATCCCTGTATTCACAAAGGGATGCAGAAAGACAGGAGCACATATCTCTAGATGTAGGATATTACTTCTGTAGGTGGCAATATTCCTCATGATTACTTCATGGCAGAGTGGAAGTCACATAACACAGTGGAAGTCACAGACTTTTGCAAAGGCAGGATACAGCCTTTATGAAAGGTGGTTTCTCCTTGGCTCTGTCAGTCCTCCAGCTCAGAAAGAACAAGGATGTCTTAGCTGTCAAGGTGGCAGGTTCTTTCTGCTATAAAAGAAGATGCTTTACGCCTGGTTCCTTCTGAACTAGGACTTAAAACATTTTGAAAGCTTGAATTACATCTCAGAAGATATTTCTTCACTCAAGTAGACCACAAAAGGAAATGGGAAAGAGGTACTAGGAAAAAATTTTTTTGGATGTCTGGACAGATGAAAGAGCTACATCCCAAGCAGACAACAGGATACATTAGATACTTTTCTCTTCTTGGGTCGCATGCTGGCACAATAGTTAGCGCAGATCATCTTGAGAAGTGATGACATTTCTAATAAAACAGCTTTCTCTGTACTTCTTGTTCTCTCCACATTTTCAGAAGGTAAATTACCCTTTGATTTTTTCCAGTCTGGCTAATTGTTTGATTTCTCACTCCTTTCAGAGCCAGCTAGAGATTACCCAGGAATATTTCCAGCTTGCCCACAACCTCTGTTGACTCTCAGTTGCATTGTTTCTTCCTAATGACATTTACCTATACAGAAACTGGTATAGTATTGACTTTAAAGGCATTTTCCCCACTTTCTCTTCCTATGATGGAAAACTCACCTTTTAAGGAGGCTTGGTGACTAGACTATCCCTGAAGGTGAAAAGTCAACTGCACATTTCTACTTTTTTTACTTCTCACTAGTTGTCTCTCTCCACCTCGACCCCTGTATTAAATCAAAATGCCTAAATGTAAAATGCAAATCATCGGATCACTGGCATGTGTTATATCTGCCATACAAGCCTGACATTTAGTCATGACAGTGGCCTTGTACTGGGATGATTTTAGAAAAGATGTTTGGAAACTTTGACCTATAGACTAGAAAACTGCAAAACATTGGCACTGATGTAGTTTGCTTTCCATTGTAAAACTTTGGTATCTGAGATGTTGTTAAAATGATAGCCCATCATCTCCTGACTCTCTTCTGTCTTAGGCCAGAATATTTATTTTAATATAAATATAAATATAAATATAAATATAAATATAAATATAAATATAAATATAAATATAAATATAAATATAAATATAAATATATTTTATCATTGGTTTAACTTTGGAATTGCATACACAGCACAGTTTATAGCAAAGCATAAAATATTTCCATTACATTTGACAACTTCTGTGTCTGCCCATACCCAGACACCAGCTATTCCTATTTACTCTAAGCAGAAGAAGCTATCTCTGATGCTGAGACCCAGAGCTCTATACTGCTGAAATTCAAACTGAAGCCTTTATCACAACTGCTGCAAACATTTTGCACTAGACAAAATTTCAAACTGAAAAGCATTGGGCAGATTTTACGTGGCTGGATTACAGCTATTTTTAAATCCACAGTTTTTATTAGAGAAAAATAAGTAAGCTGTTATATGCTTTGCTGTCCTTAATGCCATATTTTGTGTCACCACTTATATTGCATCTTATATTAGTGAGGAAGGTATATTTTAAGTGATCCGAACAAGTCAGCCTTCAGTAAGCATGAATATATTCAGTGCTGAAGAACAATATTTTTTAAACCAACTGTTCCCTCTTTTATTTTATATAGATTTTTTTATGCCATGTACAAACACAAAATTTTATAGAAACATATTTCTAAAGAATTTAAAAAATATAAAAATTCTTACCTCTCCTTCCCTTAATAAATGAATGTGAGCTGTATTTCAATGTGTGTGAGAGAACAAAGATTGACTGTCCCCTCAAGGCATTTGGTAAGATAAGAAATAACCTTAAGGCAATATTGTGACTTTTGCAACTATTGCTGTTTTGGAGATGTAGGGTAACGAAGTCCATTCCTTCAGTTTTAGCTGCCAGAGGCAATCTGCCCACAGAGGACAGAGCTTATGTCTCACATTTCTTGTCTTTCATGGATAATGCTAGAAGTAAGAATTATTTGACATATTAAAGGAAATCTCATACAAATCCCTATAGCCTCATAATTTAAAACTTTTTTTAAATAGGCAAGAAATATTAAGTTAATCACTTAAATATTGAGACATAAGGCTGTTTTCAAACTTGTTAAAGAGAGGAGGATGCAATATCCAAATTTCACCACACCAACTGGGTTATGGGGAAAATGAGGTGGACTCAGCAGTACCATGAGCTCTGCAGATGTAAAACTGCCATGAAAAGGAGAGAAAGCCTGACCAAGTACCTAACCTTTGGGAAAAGTATAAAAAATTACTGTCTTACTAGGGAAGTATTTCACGGTCAGATCCCACAGCACTCTCAAAGAAGGTCCTGCTGTAAGGCAGTTATGAGCCTGGAACATCACCAAATCCAACCCTGCATACAGCATCCATGGAAATTAAAATACCTGGGATAAAAAATTGCGTTAATCTTATTACATTTATCTCAAAGATGAAGAGTCAAATAGTTTGAAATATAGAAATACATTGGGACTGAAATAAAAATCCGTAATTATAAAGTATAAAAGTTCTTTCTTACACTGCTAGCAAATGCATCCCAATACTTCAGCATTTTCAGCTGAACCCAAAATCATGGGGGAATTCATTGACAAGAATTATTCTCAGGGTTGAAAATACGGAGTAAAATTGTGCCTAGAACACAACACTAACCATTACAGGCTCCCTGGGCAAATTGTCTATGGATTTCTGAGACTGTGAGACGTATTGAAAGTGAGGTGGCATTGAATTCCTTCTCTGCATCACTGTGAGCCCCCTGTAGTGGGAAGCTGGCCTGGTGTTTTCAGAGAACAGGTAGTAAAAGAGCATAATTCTCTCTACAGGGCTTATTAGTCACTTGCCACTAGTTTCCTGCTTGAGAAAAAAACACTGTATAGTTTGGGTGTACCTTGATAATGACTTTTCTCTTTTACTCATTCTTCCAAGTCTTAAAATAAACCCAAATGAGATGAAGTGGGTCAATAAATTCCCAAATATTCACTGAAGCAGGAAATGTAATCTCATGGAATCCTGATTGCTCAAGAGACTTCTGAAAAGGAGTGGATGCTGTGCATACCTGTAGAGGCTCTAAGACAAAAAGATAAATGAAATTTTCTTGCATCCCACTCACCAGGATTTGTTCCTTGTTTTTTACTGCTGGGGTATAAATGTGACAATAGCATGAATTATTCCTGCAGACACAGGTAACCACTAGAACTAATATTCCAATAGATTCATACAATATTGCAGACAAGGCACAAAGTTCTAGTATCACTTAAGTCACAACTTAATGAATTTGACATACAGCAAACATCCTTTCAGGAACACCAAAAAAATTAATCATCTTAAAAATACTGACTACCTTTTTTGTCATGATGAGAAGACCAAATATGCTGCACTCTAAATTACTAGAAGTTCTTGATTAGGCAATGATGATTTCAATTACTGGGTTTAAGGATTTTCTGGAAAAGAATGGTGGTCCAAATTTGATTTAAACTGTTGTCTGCTGGCTAAGTTGGGCTGTGAAAAGACTGGGAAATTTAAGAAGCTTAGTTTACACTGAAATAGATTTTCAGCATAAGGAATGAGAAGGAATATTGTTCAGTTAGTGTCTCATGAGAGGCATAATCAAGAAATATGAGTCTCTGTACTCTTTCCAAAGGCACCTAAATTTGAATCATGATTGTGTGCATATTTCTCCATATCTATCCATGATGCAGGCATTTGTGTGACAGGTTGTCAGTCTGGAATAAATTGACTCACACAATCCCACTACAGTATTTTGCAACCCAGAACCACTAGGGATTAAAGAACAGAAGTCTGTGTATGTGGAACTTCTGAATACCTGCAGTGATGAGAGACTGTCTACAGCAGTATCTATTTCTGCAAGGAGTCTGTCTGTCTCCCTCTCTAATGCATTCCCAGGATTTAAACTTCAGTTCCTGCTTCAGCAGCCCTCAACAAGTTACAAGTGCAAGTACACCCACTTCTGACTATATTCTAGTGTTGTTATATCATCTATCTTTTAGTCATCTTTTTCAACTGGAATTATTTTTACAGTTATCTCAGGAGTCCCTTCCCTTCCCTTCCCTTCCCTTCCCATCTCGTTCTGTCCCCTCCCCTCCGCTCCCTTCCCCACTGATTTTCTGAATTCTGCATAGCATTAGAACCCATTTAAGTTTCCAAAAGACACACCAAAAAAAAAATAATGCAATGCATTTTGTTGAACCTAGGATATATCGTAATAATGTCTTAGTTCCTGCTATCAAAAAGAAAGTCAAAACCATAATTGGATAAAAATTCGCACAGTGTCAAAATTTTGACATTTGGGGCACTATTTTTGTCTATTTGGTAATGCAAAGTGCTGCTTTCTCCTCACAGTGGTAAATTTAAAATTATCTCATTTGCTACTGTCTGTTCGAACTTTTCATTTCTCACCTTTCCTGTCAATCAGGGAATGTAGAAAGGAAAATAACTTCTTGGTGATTGGACACACATAGCTTTAATCATCTGTCAGATCCTGTAAATCAGCAGAAAGAACAGTCAAAGTCTTAGTTCAAAAACTGTAACCAAAGTGTCTAAAGCTAGCCAGGTTTCTCTGATTGCTGGATTTAATAAAAAAGGAAAAAAGAAGTTAAAAGTGAAAGTAAAGTACACTGGGTATCCAAAAATGTTAAATATGTAAGGGAGAATTATAATGATCCTGCATGTAAAATAATATCTATAACCTAATGGTTAATTAGACTTTGGAGAACATAATGTGTGCAGAAATTTGGTTAAATTGAGAATATAACAAATTATTTCCTCTACCTAGGGTTTTTGAATGTAGATACCATCAGTCCCATAAGCTGGATTCTCACACTGGATACCCTCTCTGAGGCCACCTGAGGCCACCCATTTCCGTCTTCCTACCACCAGTCTAGCAAAAGAATTAAGAAAAACAGCTTGACAGAGATTAGATAGAAATAGTGTTTGAGATAGGTGAGGCTTTCTGTGTACTCACCGCTGTTAACTCCACAAATACATCTCTCTTTAAAACGTGGTCAGGAAACCAGAAAAAAGGAGTCACTTGCCATGCCTTGCTGCTGGCATTTCCTGGCTCTTCTTGGATTTTGTCATCTTGCTTGTTCCATCCTGGCTGCAGAGCTCTGCCAGTGTTGGTGACAACAGGGTGAGTCAGGGAGCAGTTTTGCTCTGTTGCCAAGATATTGACAGCAGTAGCTTATTTTATTTTGGCAGTTCCTTCCCCACTTCTCAAGGCCTTTTTTCTTCTCTTGCTTATGCAACATTTACTTCCCTTTCATATTCTATAAGTATTTGCTCATATTATTGTTTACATCAATTTTTGTGCCAAGTGTTTACAAAGTTAGATTTGTTGCCTCTTCTCAGTCTGTAAAATATCAGTGTCATTGTCAAAGGAATTAAAATAATTTTCCTAACAGACCTATAATTTTTTGAAAGTCTTTCATTCATGTCAGGAAATTAATTTCAAGTCAAAAGACAATTAAATGAACCCTGACAATGCAATTAAAGCTTTTTCTTTGATGGGTAAACCCCAAGGAATTGGATGAGAAACAAATAAAGGTAGTTATGAATTGTAGCTCCATTGTCTTTACAGAATAAAAAGAATGCAAATTAAGAGGCAGAGGTGGTCAGTAGCAAAACATCTCACTCCATCATCAGCAGAGAAATTTATCTTCATTCTTCAAGTACACTCATATCTTTTCCCCCACTGCTTTACTGTCCCTCCATGGATCAGTGGAAACATTAGAACTGATTTTTCCTCCTGAGGCATTGACAGAAGCAGTAATAAGATGCAATTCTGATAATATCAGTGATTGACAAAACACAAAAATCATGGAAGTAGAGTTAAGATGGGGCCAAGGGCTCTCTTGTGTGGAAGTTGCCAAGGTCCCTCACAAGAGATGCATGTAGACATCACTTTGTCAAACAGGCACAGAGACCTTCAGGATCTAGCAGTGACAATTAACAAGACAATGTAATAACTTCATGGGATGCAGACAAAGTGAAGCAGAGGCTGTTTGTTTGTTCAGTCAGAATATTTACATGCTTAGAAAATAAACATCTGCGAAGTTTTTATTTACTTTAAAAGGTTCAAAGGATGAAATGAGTGGCAGAATGTAGTTGAGACTCATTGTATTTTTATTATTTCAGAGCAATCCCTGGAACTTTTTTTAAAACACCTAGTCATAAATATTTTCTAATACATCAAAATGTTCTCACACATCTCATACACTGATTTTTGTGGCACTCTGAGGAGAAAGGAAGAACACTACAGCTATTTCCCCAGCAGCTGCATGCACTTACACACTGCATGTCACCAATCCTGACTGGGTGTGACCACAACCGTAACAGGTAAAAATAAACGTGTAAAAAAACATTTTGTGGGGAAAAAAATCTGTAGTCAGTGAAGTTTCATTATATTATTGGGGAAACAACACTTATCAAGGCAAAGTAGAGAACTTGTTGCTCTACAGTGATCAGAAGGAGAAAGGTCAGAAGGCAAAGACTCCTGATAACAGAGTTCAACCATATTAACCTCTACCAAACAATTATGCAGGTATTACTTTAGAAACATACTGATAAGACAACAAAAGCAGACACTATTCCACATGCTATCAGCATTGAAGAGATTTTTAGAATCAGATATTATGAACCTTTAAATTGTTCATGTTTCCTTATGAAATGATCAGCAATTTTGCTCAAAAGTAACACACAGAAAGGAAGAAGATTATTCCCAACAGTAATATGCATTTTATAAATGTGTAGCTTAACTAAGCAGAAAAAGTTCTCAACAAGCATTTAAGAAAACATTAAAAACACATAAATAATCAAAATCTGTTTACAATTTACAGTTAATTTCCTTGAAATATGTACACAATTTGTAATTCTGTCTAGCAGTCAAACTTTGCAACTGTGATTTTTCCCATGAAATATTTATGTGTAATTGCAAATGGTGGATAATTTTATCAATCATTACAGCTTATTAGACACAGCTTAGTAACACTGCCACTGAATTCAGTAGATTTGATACAATTCTAAGATATTGATTAGACTCCAGCAGTTAATTACATTTAATATGGACGGGGTTCCATTTATTTGATCTATTTTATCTTGTTTATTTTATTTCACTTCATTTCACTTTATTATATTTTCAACTCTATTATTCTATTCTATTCTATTCTATTCTATTCTATTCTATTCTATTCTATTCTATTCATTTTCTGCTTTATTTTATTGCTTTAACTGATCAATAGTTGCACGTAGGCTCAGATTTTGGCACCTAAAACCTTCCATTTTCCTTGGCCATATTACATCTTACCAGTTACATGAGCAAACCACAACTGTGACTTGGACATTTCTCTAGGACAGGTGCTGCTACTTTTCATTCATTTTCTCAGTGTTCATAGAAAGAGCTAAAATCTTTTATTCTTTTAGCCAACTTCAGGGCCCACCTTTATTCAAGTTACAGAACCAATGGAGTTTGTAGGAGTCAATATGAGAAATGTTGCAAGGTTTTTAGTATTATTTAATTAAGATGAAATGTTTGGAGTTTCGTAAGCGCTTAACTGCTCCATATAGAATTCACTATGCTCTCTGAGAGCAAGCTCCCCCATTCTGGGCAGAGACACTTAGAGCTGTCTCCAGAGGCAGGAAACACTGCAGGTAAGGAAGGGGAGAGGTGGAGGAAGACATAGACCCTCCTCCAGAGGCCCTCCAGCCAGAGGAGCTGTAGGAGTGGTGTGCAAAAAAGGGTGTGCTCCCTGTTCCCCGAGTGTTGATGTACTCCCTCTTTCCCTGGACTGGTGGCTGCTCTTTGATCACTGAGATGGGTCCAGATAATCGTGTCTACACCTGGTGCAGGACAGGAAGCAGAGGTGGGGAAAGGGAGTGGATACCAAGTGGAGTGGCTATCCAGATTTGTGCTATAACCCTGCAGGGACCCAGAGACGGCTTTGACAGGAGTTAGGTGATATCCACCTGGGTGGTTCTGCAGAGAGCAATACAACTGCAGGATGTCACTTACAGCTTCAGACCTCTCAGTAACTGAACTGCATTGTTTTTATTTATTTATACTTTTATTTTTATTCTCACAAGTTTTTCATTTCGTTGCAATTAGAAAAAGGATGCAGGGGTTTAACATTTGGAGTTGCAAAGACAGTAGCATTCTTTAAAGTTGTTAGCATTTTCTCTTAATCATTTTCTTTGTTAGCATAGAGGGAAAAGAAGGAAAGGGATTCAGACACAGTAGTGCTCAATAAGGTAACTACTTCTCTCATCCTGGCAGCTTGCACCAGTACAGCATACTTCGTGAACAGTTACTTTGATGGACTGTGCCCCTGTGACACTGGACAAGAGCAGTAATGGCAGGCAGTAAGTCCATCAAAAGGATTCACATCGAAAAAGCTGCAGACCTTGTCAGAGGGTGACCTATGTGTGACGACATGACTATTAATTTTCTCTTTTGTAGTTTTTTTCCTTTTCGTCAGCAGATTAGTCTTAATTAAACACTAGCTGTTAGATCAAAGGGAACTAGATCAAAGAAGGAAAAAGCCCAATACACTTATGCTAAAATATTTGGCATGATACTTTCCCAAAAAGCATGTGAAAAGTGTTATCTGACCATACACTTGTAGCCAGAAACTGAAAAATAGGAGCCTTGTCTTTATACCTAGACTCCTGCAGATTACCCGTTTGGGGTTTTTTTCAAGTCATACAAACATCCCTTCCAGGACTGTCTCAGATAAAGGTATCCACTTATTGAGAATCAACCTGGAAGTGGTGCCCAGCTTCAACAATAAATACAAAATAGCCTTACCCATGCTACAAATAAGCATCACTAGTTTAGGAGGCAACTGAATTTGAAAATGATCAAGTGGAAATCTGATCAAACTTTTAAGAAGGATTTGACAAGAGAAGCAATTTTCCTTTGAGCTTGTATTCAGCTTTGAATCTCACTAGAACAGAGTTTTCATTTCACAGGCAGTCACTCACTGCACACCTGAGTTTTAAAATTTAATGAAGGCATCCTCTGCAGGAGATTCTGGCAATAACTCAGATATATTAGTAAGTGCAATGATGTCAATCAAAAAAGGAAAAAAGGAGTGCAAGCAGTGTTGTTCATTGTTATGATCATATTGACAGTTTCAAAGCTTCTGTGTTTTGAATTCTGGAACTCTTCTCTACTTTGAACAAAATATAACCATAAAAAAAAGAGGAAGCATATTAATTAATATCATATAATTAGTATAATTAGGAAGATAATAGATCTATCTAATTATACAATAGTATATTAATGAATATACATATTTTAGGGAAAGTATTTTCAAATTAAAATGGCTGATGCTAATTTTAATTTAGCTACTCTGAAAGGTAGCCACACTCACACATGTAACAGTTCAGCTTCCATCAACTTCTGATGAACACCTATACATTGCACCATCAGGATTTACAAACATGCTGGGGGCAAGGCCAGGGGTAACTTCATGAATAAAGTACAGCTGAAGGAAATGGGCTCAGCTGATGGGAATAAAAGAGCAGGAGGAGGCACCTGAAGCTTTGCAGAGAGTAGGGAAGCCTTGGAGAGGTGGATGGTGTCAGGGAGACCTGTGTTCAGAAGTTGACCTCAGTGTTGGAGAGGTTTTTCTGGAGGGCAGAAGCTGTCCCAGGCACAGCTGAGGAGCTTCAGCCCAGTGGTGGGACGGTACTGGTATGTTGCTTCTGACAATTGCTGGTATATGAACAAGCATATAAATCTTTCTTACAACTTTATCAAAGCACTCCTTGTATGTTCTGTTGACTCAGACCTTTCTGTGTTATGCTGGAAACTGACAGGACAAAATACAACTCTCCTTGTGAGAATTGCTGTATAGTCATGTGAAGCCATTTCAAGTGCTCTATCTGAAATTCCTGATTTTCTTGATCAGAGACAGCTGAAATTAGGTTGTTTCTATCTTCTCCTTGAAGTTAGGATGACAAAGGCCATGCAGTTTTTAAAGGCTGAGTTTTATTAAGGTACTCTGACTAAGAATGTGGAACTGCTATGAAAATGGACCAACACACGTCATTTAACCTGGAGTTATCTTCCCCACTGTATCCCTGCACAATGGATGATTTTCTTAGATCCCACTAAACTATATGGTCTCTTGTCTTCTCCTTGGACAGGCTGGGCTCTAACATATCTGGGTTTTAGGTATGTATCTTCTCTCTTCTGCTTCTTAAGAGTGCCTTAAATGCTAGTCTGTGCTGTAGATACTCTGCTCCCTTTGCCTCTCCTCAGCCTGCTGCCTGACACTGTGCCAGCAGAGGAGGTGCAGCACCCTTGGAGAGTGAGCCATGTCCTCCGCTCCTGGGGCTGTGTCTGGCTGGGAGCAAAGCAGCCTGTACCTTCCATCGCAACACCTGTGGCATGCAACTACATGTAGATGGAGGGGAAAAGCAGTCTAAAGATGCATTGGTTTTTTTTTTAGTTTTTTGTTTTGATCAGCTGTATTTTATTTATTTACATTCCAGTTACCTTTACCATCTTCTGGAGCTCACATCTGCTTACAAATACTGGAAACTCATAACTTGCATTTCTAATTGGAAATTTTCCATGTTTTTATGTTTCATGGTGCCTCTTCTTTTCTACCATTATAGTCCTGTGTTGAAACTAATAACTGAAATGGAAAGTGTAGGAGACATAACTTGTAACTATAAAGTTGCTGTATATTATGAGACTTGTAAGCTTGATTTAACTTCTTTATCAGAAGCACTAAGCACTCTTGTTCTTGCCATGACACTTTATAGTAGGACTTTGAAGATGATACTGATAATTAGTGCAAATGTGTGCCTGCTGGAAGCATGAATGAAGAACTCAGACTGGAAGTCTCCTAAACTAAGCAAATTGGAAGCCAATCAATTATTCCTAAGTAGGAAGACAACTACTTTGCATAATAAAAGATTAATGTAAAATGTAATTGTTGCTTTTTATAAGCCAGGATTGTTCATTATTTTGTATCTCATAAAGCTGTAATCCTAATTATAAAGAAGGCTACATGTCAGATCCACAAGCCAAATTACTCCTACAGTTCTTCTGTTAAATCACATCCAGCATCCTCTCTGTACAGAGTACGTGCTGAATGAGCTCTTCCTAGACATTTCCTATCACAAGTACTATGTGAAAACTTAATTTTGTGTTCTGTCTCGTAAAAATAGTGCAGTTGGGTTCTTTGTGCATGTCTTGGCACTGAACACTAAATGCCAGCAGTTCCTTACATCATATATCGATTTCTTGTTTTACTCATGTTATTTAGGAGTAAACTTATCTGTTACATACCTGAATACCTGATATTGTTGACTGCAACTAACCTGTGGAAGATTAAATAAAGGATTATCAACACATAGCATATCTGAATGCAAATAATATTTATGGGGAGAATGAAGCCTAATTCCATTATTTTTTCATAATGCAAATACTGGTTTGGGAAATATAGCAAGTAGACTCCAGGAAAGCTTGCATGGATATACTTGTTATTTAATTGCAGCTAGCATGTGATAATTGAGAGCTGGTGTGTATTAAGAGTACATTTTGTACCTGTAATTTATCTATAAATCCACTGACATAACAATATTATAAATCTAAATATTGAGCAGTACTGTTGCTTTTAGGCATCTGACATTCCTGGGAGTACTGCTGCTTGCCTTGCCCCATCTGAAAATCATGCTGAAAGCTAGTCTGTTTCAAGCCGTTTTGTTATACATCTTCATTTATCTCTATTATCTTGCCTAGTTTTTTGTCTTTATTAATGCATGACACACTAGAGCACCTTTCAGTGCTGATTTATATTAGTGTCACAAAAATTGCAGCCTGCAAAAAGGAAATTCCTTCCCTCAGGAGGATGATAAATATCTACTTAAGCCTGTAATGACATTAAATGTTAATGTTTTCCTGACATGAATCAGACAGAAGAGGCATTTAAAGGAAGTGTGACCCAGAAAGCACAACCAATTGAAACCAAAGTCTCTTAATGCACTTCTTCAGGTATCCCTCAGCGTGAATGACACTTGAATGTACCAAGCCACTTCAGGAAGAAAAGTGATGATATTTGTGCACTAAGAGCAGTAGAGAGTCTCTTGAAGGAACAGTGAATTTGGAGGGGTTTGTAATATACCTAAGATTTGGCAAGAAAGAAAGCTGAAAGAAAGATCATTAAACTAGGGGATTTTAAGGAAAGGCAGGTTTAATATGGGATAGTGGACTCCTTGGCTTGTTGTGCTGTGCCTTGTAATACTATGCACCTCTTTTGAAGACCTCTTAGTGATCAAAATGGGTTTTTCAGTTTTTCATGAAACTAAATTTTGTAATAAACAGAGTCTCCAGAGGCATTCAAATGTCCCTGAATACATAGGGGAAAAGGTGTAGGTTATTTGGTGCTGCTTTGAGGAAGAAATTTCTAATGAGTGAGTTAAAAAGAAATATGAAAATTAATATCTCAATAGTTCAGGGGTTATACCAGCTGGTTGGTCTGTTGATGGTGACTAATATGTCCTTGAAGAGAGTTGCAGCATCTCTATTGTTTTGGGTTTTTTTTTAATGGGTGTGAACAGTAGGATGTGAGTAACCGTGACTTGTCTGTCAGAGAACATTGACGTCTTGAGCGTCCCTGAGAAAACATGGACATTTCAGATATTTCCTAGCAAGAGTCTCTGTGGGGACAGAGGTCTTAGGACCTCATGATATTTTGATATTACCTATGTTGCCATTTAAGACTAATTTTTTGACCCTCTTGAGAATTGCCTCACCTGGCAACAGTTTAAAACATGAAAAAAACCTGCTTCTAGATCTGTGGCTAGATTTTTCAGTGTTATCTGTCTCCCTTAATTATATGTTATAGTGGCTTCATTCACTGTCATAATGCATTGGCATGAATGCTTTCACTGTTTTGATTCTGTGAACTAAAATGCAGTCTTCATGCAGATTTGCTGTAATGTGTGTGCCTGTGGTTTAGACGCTTTTTTTTTATTTTTTTTATTTTTTTTTTAATTTTTTTTTTATTTTTTTTATTTTTTTTATTTTTTTTTTTGGTGAAACCAGTCTGGGGAAGGAGCTACAGGCCCAGCAGGAAATCTTCCTTTGAGGAAATTCCAGTAACATAGCTCTTGCATGAGAGCTGAGCGCTGCTGGGCTAAAGGTTTGGACAGATGTGATTACAATAAGGGATATAGGATGAAGTTGTACCATAACTGTCAGTAAAGTCTTAACTTGAGGCATTTTAAATGCTCATTAAAATTCTCAGAACTTATAAAAATGCCTAAATGACTGAGCTGTGAGGGTAAGTTTGAAATGAACCTACAATAGCTTCAGGACAGAGGCAGCATTACAAAGCAATGAACTGTGACTATATCCTGCTCTCCTTGAATGCGAAGTGTTGGAGAAATGCTTACTCTGCTCTTTCTGCATATTCTCTGTATTCAAGTTTTTGTTGCATTATATGTTAATCAAACATCTTAGGTGCAAGTAATTGCAGTGTTTGCATGAAGAATACTGTTTGCAAACTTTATTTTTGCAGAGCTGTATCTGTTAATCTGTTTAAGCCTGCCCTCCAGAAACCCATGGGCTGCTTTGGAAGGTCTCTGGACTGATGTGACTCTGTACAGCGGAGGCTGATTTTTAGCTTTGTTTCCTCTTGATGTTTTATAATATGTAAGCTGTGGAAAGGAAAGATCATTCCGCTTCAAAGGGCAGGGGGATTGGGCCAGCCCAGCCCTCTTCTGAGAGTATCACCGTAGGAGGAGACCAGCAGGGAAGCTGATAAGGAAGAGGGGCTGCTTGGGTCAGGCAGTCATGGGTTACATGGCATAAAAGGGCAGGGAGCTTTGGCCTGGGGCTGGACACCTCTGAGTTAATGGAATTCTCTGAGAAGTCCCAGAACAAACCAGTCGAGCTCTGTGGCTCTTGCTTAAAAGTGGTGAGTCAGAGATTCAAAAGCCTGGAGAACACAGGGCACCTGAGCAGTAATTATCTGATGAGGATTTTAAGTGCCATAGGAGTTGGGCCATCAAACTGCCCAAGAGAGCTCTATCCAAGAGGGAGGTGGGGGAAAGAATTGGTTAAACACAGCTGAGGAGAGTGAGAAGTTATAGAAAAGGAAGGAAGGAAGTTATAGAAAAGGCTGTTCAGCAACCAGGTACGATTATTCCTAGCTTGAAATGCTAGGAATAGGGACTAGGGACAACTTTTTATTGGCACAGATAGATGGCCAAATCCAAACTCAGAACTGAGGTGATTTATGACTTGCCATTAGATGTGCTGGTGGTAGATAGCCCTCTTGAGGTCAAAACCAGGCTACAACCTTCTTCTAATACTAACAATAACTTCCACTAGCTTTGACCAATGAAAATATTTTCAGATAAATAAGCAGCTCTGTTTACCTTCATTCTGCTAAATTACTCCATTGCTAATGAAAATACATGCTATTACAAAACAAACTAAAACTGAACAGGACTCTATCAGCTCTTTAAACGCAATGTAAAGCCTCCTGTTCTCTATTCTTAAAACCAAAGAATGAAACTCCTGCAGCAAGTGTTACTGGAGGGGAAACAAACACTTATGGAAGTGTGTGCTCTACAGCCTAGATAAACTCTTATTTTGCACTGTTTTTGCCTGAAGCGCTCCTCGGTAATGACTTACCTCGAGGCTTTTTTTCTCTCTAGAGTAAGACTCCTGGAGCAAAAATGTAACTATTAGAAGATAAAACAAAGCTTTCCAACTTTGGAACTTCTAAGGCTTCTTCATTACTCTGTATACTTGTGATGCATTTTTAAAATGCAAGGCAGAAAGGCTAAATACAAACCAGAAAAATACTCCCTATTTAATTCAAGTCCTTCTAGAGGGACCAGCACAGCCTAATGTTATAAAAGTTACTAATCTCAAAATATACAGACCTGTGTCAATGCCCAGTAAAAACATCCCTTGAAAATACAGGATGTTGCTTCTTTGGGCATCATACACTTATTGTGTTGCAAAAAGAAAGAAATTCTGGGTTGCTTATTCATGTCACCTATCTGTTGCGTAGTTGTATAGCTAACTGGGGTAAATGGAGGACATGGAATTTAAATTTTTAGTATAGGTAATGTGAAATTAAAAACAACTCCATAAAGCCCTGTTCCCCTGTTTCCATATGACAGTGTCAAAGAAACTTAAAGACTTGAGTTGCTTGACCTACCCTATCCTTATGGATGATGAGGGTTCAGTTTGCCACGTGACAGACAAAAAGCTCTGAACTTGTGCAGGTCTTGGCATGTATATAGCATGTATCCACACTTCAGAGAAAAATAAAATGTTCCTGTTCATACATGGACTGTGTGTAGGGGAATGTCTGCTCTTGGATTTGAGATGTTCTAACAAGAAGTCTTTTCATTAAGAACTCCTAATGAGGCGTTCTTTTGTACGTGTGTGTTCATCTGGAAATGAAAGATATGGGGATCAAAATCCTCTAGGACAGAAACACAGGGGGTTAATAAAACCTCCAAAGCCTCAACAAGTGTATAAAGTCTTCAACTCACACTAGAGCATACATCTGTATTACATTTTTCTCTTGAATGTAGTCATTCAGTATTACCAAACAGGGAGAACAAAATCATACTCACTTGTTTCTGTATTATGAAGAATTGGAAGAATAACTCCCAGAATTTCTAACTTTAAGGACATCTTAAATCATTTAACAATGAGGTCCTAAATTTGTGTGACTCTGCCTGATGAGACACCTGTGATCATGTGGAGGTCATTTCTAGGTCCTTAACAGGACACCGAACCTTGTTAATGTCACTTAACATCACTGTGGAGAGAGATTTATTTGGCTTTTCTGAAGAGTATCTGGAGTTAAATTAAAATTCAAAAAAGAACAGTGATTCTTTTTAGGTTTTTTTTTACATTTTCTTTGCAACTTCAATTCCAGGGTTTTGCTTCTCTGAATCCCCTATACTTTGATCCTCAAGTATGGATTTCTTTTATTACAAGTTTGTAGGTGTCCACTGCTGCAAACATGAACTAGTGAAAATGCCATTAATTTTTCTAGTACCATACTCCTGCTCATTTAGAATCTGAGTACTCTTCAGAGACACTTCTTGCTTAACTCCACCTTCAGGTTTATTTAATTTTCAACTAAATGGTCCCTTTAATGACAACATATGTTATTCCAATTACATAAACATCTAGTTAAAAAACTAACAATGTGCAAGAAAACATACAAGTTCCTCAAATATAGTTAGCTTTGTGTAAAAACTTTGAGGCCTGTGATACAGAAAAAGGACACAAATAAGAAGCTCCTGGTACATAAGGATGACAGAAAATGGAGCTCACGTTTCTGCATATGCTTGCTAAGGTCTGTAGAAAGATGACTAAACCTGAGGGTGAGAGGAAGCATGTGTGCCCAGTAGCATACAGCACAGCAAGCACAACAAAATGGAGGACTCAGTGTTGCCTACTGCCTGCAGAGTTGCAGTTCTTACTGCCTCTGCTCCAGCTGTGTTTCTCACTGCTTTGGTTTATTCTTTAAACCAAACTCCAGCCTAGTTTAACAAAACACAGTCCGTGTACCACTGTGAAGACCATAGTTATTAGGGTGACAAATTCATAGCACTGGAATTTATCACTTATAAAATATGACAGGAACTTGAGTTATCAGTTCCTTATGAATGCTACATACAGGAAATGAAGGAAAGACTTCTAACTTATAACAAACAGTATTCACTCCAGGTCTTCATTACTTGTTGTGCATTTGCATAAGAGGATCCAGAGATTTTTGATTCATCACATATGGTGATGAATGGTCTTGAAGCTGTTAATGACACATTTATGTATATATTTTAAAACATGATAGCATGTATTCTCGTCACTCAGCACTTGAGATCTAAATACACTATTGTATGTATTCATGTTCTTCTAATTTTTGTACTTTTTTTACTCTACCAGGTTTGCCTGACCACATGCTTTGGGATTTGAGGTCTTTTGAAATGCTTTTTATCCTCCTGAGCTCTGCCAATACCCGTGTCTGCCTCCTCCTTTATTGCTGGTGCTTTCCAGGCCTGCTTATTTGTGCTGTCAAGAGAAAAAAAGTTGCAGTAGATCATACAGGTCTCATTTCAGGTCTCCCTTCTCCTTCACAGCTCTTAATGAGCTCACAGAATGCCTGAGGGGGTCAGACCAAAAGCCCACCTAACTCTGTGTTTGGGTTGACTGGAGATACTACTTAGAGAGAATGTGGTCTATTTCCCTCATACTCCCTCCAGCATCCAGAATTACCGCATTAAGGATGGTAAACAGTGCACCTTTAAAGTTTCTTGCAGAAAGAAACTCCTCAACTTCCTGTGGCAGAGAACTTGAAAAAGCAGTGAGGATATCAATTCCTTTTAAATAAGCTGCACATTTGTTCTAGTATTGTAGGATTTGGTGAATGTTTATTATGCAGCTTATCTAATGCATTTATAAACTTGTAAGCCACAATCGTATTCACTCC
Organism: Struthidea cinerea; assembly: GCA_013397865.1. Lineage (NCBI taxonomy): Eukaryota > Metazoa > Chordata > Aves > Passeriformes > Corcoracidae > Struthidea > Struthidea cinerea. Next base: position 1,886,580 of record VZTI01005041.1, on the reverse strand, counting down.
TCAGTTGTTTTTTTCTTTTCCAGTTGAAGAATTGTCTTTTCAATGTCCCTTCATAAGGAGCAACTCTATCTCCCTGAGCAATTCCCTGTACCTCGAACTTCTCAGTCTTCAGGATGTGTAGATCAGAACTCAATAGGAATAAAACGATTTTGTGTAGTTGAGGTGTTGCCCCATCTTGTTATCCAAACCCTTCTACAGATGACACCAAATGTCTTCTCTTTGGCTGTCAGCACACACTGACAACTCTGCTAAAATGTGTTCAGTTATGACAATGTCTTTTTCCTGAGTGTTAGCTGAACAAGGTATGATTTTTTTTTTTTTTCTAGATGCATTCCCGAGTTTTTACCCATCAAAATCCCCCAGTCTTATCCATCAAAGTTTTAGTGGATGTTTTTCCCTATCAGCACAGTACCGTGAGCTTATCTGTAATGCAGGTTGCACTGCACATGCATGTTCTACACATTACTGATGAAGGTGTATTCAAGTGGTCCCAGCACCAGTTTTCAGGAAGGTCGTGTTTCTGACTTTACTGCCAAAAAAAGTTACCATTAAGCTCTATCCTTCTCTTGGTATCTTTTAATTGGTTTTCAAGTCATGAAAAGGACATCTCTTCCAATGCCATATTAGGTTCTTTAATAAATCCTTTCCAAAGGATTTTTATCCTTGTGCTTTTCTGACACTATTTTAGCCATGTACAAGCTTTGTGAACTTAAATTCTCCTTTATACAAGTCCTACACCTTTTTCAGATGACTACGTTTATCCTTGCTCTCAGTAAGCTTACTCTTTATTGCCAACTCGACCATCCCATCAGGACTGGAAATTGTTCACTGGTCTGTAGCTTAGCTTTCCCTCTAGACTCTCATTTTTATAGGTGACAGCTGTGTTCGCAAACTGTCAGTCCTCTGACACACAGCCCATCTGTAATGATAGGTGAAGGCACCTTGCTCAGCTATTCTGCAATCTCACATTTGATTTCCTTCAGAGCTCTTTGATAGATGCCATTTGGTCCCAAGATCTTACCAGCACCTAGCTTATTCATTTAAAACAATTACATAGAATGTACTAGACCACATTCACCTAAATCTTCTGGCCTAGCTGTGTCAGAGAATTTGGCCTCTCTGTCATTCTTTATCAGTGGGTGCCCCTTCTAACACCTTTGTCATCAACTCTCTGACTAGTTCCCTGCCTTGCTCCCTGCTTTTGGTGTATTTTAAGAAGTTTGTGCTACCATGCTACCACCATGAGCATAATTTTCAAATTATTTTTTTAAGACCTGTTATTTTACACTTGACCTGTGTGTGGTGGTTTTTTTTTTTTTTTTTTTTTTTTTTCTTTTTGAATTGTGGCACATATTTTATTTGTGCTTCTAGTGAAGTATTTAACAGCCACCAGGCTGTTTGTAGGTGTCTTGCTTTTTGCCTATTGTTTGTTGTTGTTTGGGGGAGGTAGGTTTGTTTGCATTATTAGCTGCCTTTATTTATAAAACACCCCAACTTATTTCACATTTCACTTTGATTGTCCTGTCCTGGAACAACATTTACCCTACTGCACTGTGGTTGCCATTGCAGAGTAACTATCCCATGAATACCTCTTACATATTATGTTAGCACCCACGCACTACTCAAGCTGCTGCTCTTGATTTGGATACTATTTGAGACCTATTAGTTGTTCCAGCGGGCAGTCATGCGTCACTGGAATGCTTTCCCTCATCGTAAGCTGAAATATTTAGTTTCATTACCATGAGATCTTGAGATGTCTCACTATTACTTCCTGTCTGAAACTTGCAGTTTCTCTTCTCTCACCTTCCAGTCACTGTTGTCGTCTTGATCAAGTAGCAGAGTTCTTTTTCAGAATACAACTTCCAACCATGGAGACCTACTGCTCTGCTACTTGTTCATCCTGTGAGATGTCTGTGCTGTTGTATTCTATGTAACCATTCCCATACAGGCCCACTCTGTCAATGGCACATCTGGCTGTGCCAACCTTAACTCATTAGCCCGATAACTGTCCTACTGATTTATTGATTTTCCCACTAGGCCTTTGAATGCTTGTTCTATCAGTGCTATGGTTCAATACCATACAATTTAATTCTTCCATCCATCTCTTAAGCTTCTAGCACTGACATAAAGCTCTCGCAAATTCTGTTCTGGCTTCCTTGCACTGGCACCTGCCAGTCAACTGGCATCACGGGCAAGCTGATCTGCCTTCCTGAAAAACAGCTGAAGCACCTCTGAAAAGGCTGCAACCCCCTTCACAGTCCACATCAGTCTGTGAACCAGGTGTTTTGAGTCTCAGTTTTTAACTGTCTTCTAATTTAAATATTGCTCTTTAGCCTTTTAGTGTTTCCACTAGGTAACTAGTAGGTCTTGCTCTGTTTTTGTGTACGATATAAGCTGTCTTTCCTTTTTCTTTTTTTTCCTAAAATGTTTCCCAGTTCTTAACATACCAGTATTTCTGGAGAAAAAAGAGGTAAAATTCATTAGATGAAATGAGTTTTGTAAAGTCTAGTCAATCTTATCCTCATATTTAGAGGCATTTTTATATTATGAATGAAGAAATTCCAAATGCTACTGAGAGTGAACTGGTACTTGGAAAAGTACCAGCTGGAAAACTATCAGCAAGGAGGAAAAGAAGCAGGACTGAGGTAATCATGTGATGATGCTTATTTCCTGAGCCACTGAGAATATACTATGTAGGTGTATAAAAAATTTATGAGTAATTCACGTAATATGAGATGTGAACAGCTAAAAAAATGGCACTTTTAAGTGGCGTTACTAATTCCTGTATAAGCTTTTCACAAAGCTGGATGGACACGTAAAACTGGCAACTGCTGTAACTCCAGTTACAACAAACTCATCTGTACTGTACTGTGTTACAAGCATCATTCAGGACAGTACCTTCCTCCTGCTGCTACTTCAGAAAATAAGCATGTTTTGGGTTATGAAATATTGTTGTCCCCCACCCTCCCATTTTGTCACCACAGACTCAGCTTAAAAGGATCTGAGTTCTGACTGACGTAAACCTTCTTGCCTTCAAGGTTCCACAATGAATTCCATTATGAATTGCATCCTTTGGCATAGGAGAGAGATGGATTTGTAATGTATGTATTCTACATACTGCTGAGTCAGGAAAAGAACTCCAGGATGAAAATGTGTAGAATACCATTTTATTTTAGTGGCTCAGCATGTCAGAGGTGATCAGAGGCTCTATACAAGTACTCTGTTACAAAGCAAAGTGAGGGCATTGGTGTAGTCATTAAATAATGGTTTCCACTAGGGTATATCTCTTAATGGTAGCTAAAAAAATAATGTTATTTTTTTCAGTTCTAAAACACATCTCAAAACAAACTCCAGGTGAAAAATCTTGGAAATACCCTTTGGATGCATGTAGTACAGTTAATAAGGAAGACTTAAACAGAAGCCCATTATACCGAAATTTATTTAAATTCTTGAGCACATTATATTCATAACATTTTAGCACTTCCCAATGAGATGTTTACTATATGTTTCTATAAATTACGCATTCATTGCATAAAACTGCATTCATTTCTCTATCACCATACTATACAAATTATCACAAAAACAGATGAACCAACAAAAGATTCTTGAATACATATGACATTGGTGGGCTGAAAATAGCAGTTATAGCTTATCTTCATGGTAAGCAGCTCTAAATGAATCCCGCTTGAATTCATTTAATTAAGAAGCTGAAAAGAAAGAAAACATGATTAAATGCTGAAAAATGCATATAAAACATAGCACCAAAATGATTTGAAAAGAATAAACAAGGACTTAAAACATTAATTTGAAAAGTCATTTGACATTTGTATAATAATCTCTTAAATTCTTATATTCCATTTAGTAATTACTAAGCAAGCATGAAAGTTATCAAATAAAACATGAGTGATTGAAACTTAAATTTGTCTATTTAAAAAAATTAAAAAGCAAAACACTCTTCAAACATCTGTTCTCTTTAATCAAGTTTTGCATCTGCTCTTACTACTTTAAGTGAGGAATCTCTCCCAGGGGATGTTTCAGGTTTATTTAAAACCATCTTCTTTTACTGCTGAAGTGGTCCCAGAGCTGGGAGAGTATACAGCGATTAGCAAGGCTCTGTAGGGTTGCAGACTCTTAAATTCTCAGTATTTTAATAAATAAAGAAGTTTCCAATGATATTGCTGTTTCTTTACACCTGGAAGGAACCTTTGTATTTCTAAAATGTAGGTATGTACTGTGTGCCACACCTTTCTCAGTACTTTACCAAGTCCCATAGATTGGGAAATGGGAACACAGAGAGCAAGAGACTTGTGCATGACTATAGACTAACTGTACAAACACAAAAGCAAGGAACTACTGAATGGAAGTACTGCCTCTAGCTTTGCCTGGTCGGTCTTTCAACTCCTAGATATGCAGTGTGTGCTAGCATACATGTTGCAGCAATTTCACCAGTTTTTTCATTCGTGGCATTAATTAATTAATCATTACAAAACATAAATACAAGTGCCACAAGCTTAAAAGACTGTATCAGTATAAAGATGTTTACTGCTGCAAAAAGCTGACAAGCTCGTTAGGCAAGAAATACGAACCAAGGCAGAACAGATGGCAACTGGCTGGGTGGTGGAGGGTGAAGGGATTAACAAAAGGGAAAAGCCAGCGAGAACAACTTCATGAAGAGATGAATTGTAGAGGGCTGAGGGCCGAAGTAAGAGAGTGCTGAGCACATGCGACTAAAAAGATAACCCAGGTCTAGAATAGATGTGTTAAGGCCATGTATAGGAAAGGATCTGAGAGGAGAAGAGAGGACTACTAGTAGTGAAAAAGTTTGGAGAGAAGAGTGCAAAGGGCTGAAGATTACCATAATCAGGGAGGTAGCACTGATAGGCTTAAGAGGTGTAAAAGACTCAATGATATAACAGCAAAGAAATACAAATACAGCAGTGTCACTTTGGATTAACATGCTACTACCATAGCTGTTGACCCTTACTTTCTGTCTATAAGGGAACTGCATCTTTAGCAGCTGAGAGACATGATACAGGATAAGAGAAACACTGAAAGTAGCCAATTTTGCTGGGCACTATAGATCAGAATGTGAGAATGTGAATCCTGGTATTTATCAGAAGTAGATTTACCAAATCATAAACTTAAGGTGACTCAATTTAATTGTGCATGAAATCAACATGGAATATCTAAAAAGCTGTTAGTAGTGTGCTCATGTTTATTAATAAATTTAATTTTATATGTCTGCAAATACTATTTATTCTAGGTACTAATATTTTTCCAGTATATTTCCAAGAAATAACTACTCTATTTTATTCACTTGCCTTTAATTAAAATTTCAATATTTTACAGGATTTCTTTACCGAAACTAATTTAATTACAACAAGGGTAGACGTGTATACAGTGAATGTGAGGATTTTTCAAGCTCTGGGGCATCTTGCAATTTGTGTGTCCTGTTGCATTGACTGTTCTTCCCCAAGCAATGAATGCATACTTTATGTCTGACTTAACATTTATGGGCTTTTCATGAAAATAAGGCATCTTTTATTTATCATGCTTTGCATAGCTTAGTTCATTTTCTCTGCCACCCAATAAAGAATATGTATTTTCCATTCCATCAATACATAGTTCAGAAGGCTGATTATTTTTTATGGTTTAACTAAAAAAAATTCACATTACTCTTGTAAGTAATACTAAAATATGGTGGCTATGAACGATAATTGGATAATGAAACATTCAACTGCAGGCAGGTTCTAAAAGAATTCCTTCAAAAGCTACTTAATGAAAAATTATAGAAACATAGAATTTTTAGGTGTTCATTTAAATTGAGATTAAAACAACAAATGATAAAATGTAGGCTTGAAAGAAAAATTTAAAGTGTTAAGAGTAATGAAACTGTGCTAGAAGTTTCATTCAGAAAACAAAGCAGAAAAACAATATAGGGCAGTTAATTAGTTGTAGCCAAAGCTAAAAAAACCCCCGAAACAAACAAGAACTTTTTTTTAATATCAGTAAAGCGTGGATAAGACCGTGTCCTTTTGAAGCAGTGTTACAAATATTTACATGCCTAAAATTCCCACTAATACAATACTGTGCTAGTGTACTGATGTCTTCTGTTCTTAGCATCCTCTCTTTCTTTTTCATATTCTGTATGCTTTTTGGACTGAAACTGCCTAAGGTGTGGTTTCCAGAGAGCCCTTCAAGCTCTTTCCTGACTAGCAAAGTTAACTTAGAGTTCATGCTTTTGGCTTATAGCGAAGAATAGTCTTTCTGTCACTCCCATGTGTATGAGCTGACTGATGAAATCCTGTGTTGATATAATAAACTTTTATTATTCAGTCACTGAGTATCTGATATTTAATATATTGTTTATTCACTTTAAATACTAGGGTGAGAAGGCTTCCAAAAAACATTCTCTAACATATACAACACACTTTTCTTATCCAGAAAGAATTATAAAGGGAAAATGTACAACAGTATAAAATAAAATTATTACATAATCTTTCAACAGTTAATGATATCAATTAAAGTGAAAGTTTTAGCAAAATGAAAAATTTCATCTGGTTCTCATAAAAAAGGTGGGTTAGTATAGCCATGAAGAAGTCCTGCCATGGCAAAAATGGCTCTTGCAGAGAGATTTGCTGTATGTGAGCTCATCCATCATGATTGTGTTTGCTCAGTGAGTAACCTTCATGATGACCCCCACTTTGCATTACCTTTCCCATTTCAATGCTTTACTGTGTAAGTCTTTTACCAGCATATTAGTTAAACAATTTTTTGCCCAATCCTAGCCTTCAAGAAGAAAATCATGTGAAAGAATCAAATCAGAATTGGAAAATGTCTGAGGTGGGTCAAAGGTTACTGTCCCTTCCTACACATATGCCCTCTAAAGAGCACCTTATAGACCTGCACTCATATCTAGCACACCTAGGGACACTTTTCTGTCACAGAAATTAACAATGACAATGGCATTACCAGGGTCAAAGAAATTACAGAATTCCCAGTACTTGTATTTATGCACATTAGAAAAAACAAAGTCTTTCTCCATTTTTTGACTCTGGCTTTATGTTTATCCACCTCTGTTTTGATTTATCGTTGCTACATGGAGGTCATTGCAGAAAAGAGGATGCACAGTGGGTTGTGTTTCTGTTTCAGTTTTTACCATGGCATGATGCTTCACACAGGCCTGAGTTGTTCAGTGCCAGAGAACAGAAACAATTTAGGACATTTTGAATTTTTTTCTTTTTTAAGTAGAATAGTGAAGTTGATGCTTGAGGTCATGCATATAGCATTAAAGCAATTTCAGCTTTCTTTAACTGTTGCTTTAGGCAGGCCAACATAATGTCACTTTTTTCCTGACAGATCATTAGTATGCATTGTTGCTAGTATTGTTAAAGGCAAAGCTTTACTAGCCTGAGGACAATTCATCACATAAAGACTGATAGTTTCAAGGTGAAATCTACAACCAGTGAAAGAAAAAGGATAGACAGATTTCACATCTTAAGATATATCTGCACTGGGATCAATTGATGAGGTGCCAAACAAAAAGAATAATGTATTTTAGCATATATGACTGAAGTTAAAATGCAGGATACTAAATTAAAAGGGGAATGAGAAAATAACAGTTTATATACTTGGTCCTCCCTAGTGTTTTGCACGTTTACTAAAATTCATAAGAACTATCTACAAAAAATGAAGAGGCTTCTCTAAAAAACATTATGGGATTGTGATGAAGATGACATGGTTGAGACCACTGAAGTGTCAAAGAATCAACAGTATGTTTATTTAAAATAACAGAAAAGGGGGTCAGAGCTACCCAAGAGACCAACAGAAACATGAAAGATTTAACACTGGAAAGGATCAGATAAGTAAATTACACATTTGTGAAGCTAGTAAATGAGATTTGATAACAGCAGAGCAAAAGGATCAGCTCTAGTGATGGTTTCCAGTAATTCTGCATTGAGTGAGGATTTAAGTTTGAATGATTAACTTATTACCATGAAAACTCAGAAGAATCTAGGACAGACCAATTAAGCCCAAAAGATCTTGCTTAATTGTGCAGAAGCAGTACCGTTATAAAAAATACCCAAGAAAACTGTGTAACGCTCAGCCAGCTCTTAAATGTTTCTCATGTATTCATGCATACACACTGTTCATTTCTTTATGAACTTACTTGATGAGTGTTACTGATTTCCAAGTTGTGGTATTGAGTCTACTTTGCTCCTTAAGGCAGCAGAATTTGTTTTATGGATCTAATAATTTCATCACAGTAACAACATGATGTGGCACTACTTCATTTTATCAGGATTGTGATGAATCATTCTTTTCAGCATTGTCCTGGATTTATTTGTTCTTTAAGAAGCTTTAGCATACTAACAGGTATACTTATTTTTGATATGCATCACCTATCAAGCTAAATTCTTTTAAATTAAACTTTTAATAGAACTGTTCCCCCTAGCCCAAATTCTTGCTGTCCTTTATTATTAGCTTGGATACTAAAAGAAGTATGAAAACTACATACACCTCCAACTTCTACTAGAAACTCCCATTAAAAGATGTCGGGTATTTCAATAAATTCAAGATTAATTGTGGGGAGAATAAAAAAAATCCACTCCACCTAGTATTTACAGCAAACAGATTAGCAAGAAAAGAGTTAAAAGCCCTACATTATTTAAATTAAGATTCCAAAGGTTGTAATATCTGATACTACAAGATATGTAGTAGACCTCAGTGATTAAGTTTGCAATAACACCAATGGTATTGTGTTGGCATGCAAACTCACAGAGCATACTAACGCTCACAGTGCTGTTCAGCACCAGACATGCTAGGTATAAGACAGCAGCCAAAAACCTTATTGCAAACATTCACAAAAGCAATGCAAGATCTGGCACAGATATATAAGCACGGTGTTAGTAGGTGATATGAACATTCCTAAGATGAAAGAACTAAAAATGAAACTAGTACAACTATCAGGTTCTCTTCAGCAGCTAATAAATTGCATGGCATGCCTTTTCCATTTAATAAACTTGTTATGAGAAGATGGAAGGGAGGTCAGACCATGGATTGCCATTCTTTGGCAGTGCTTCTCAAGGGAGCTGTGAGCTGCAGATTAAGCTCATAATTCATGCTTCTTTAAAGCTTAAGATTTAAGCAGTTAATGAGAGGAAGGAGTACCTCACACTTAGGAAAACTCGATCCTGCCTTTCACCCCAAGTCAGTCAAGCTAGAACTAATCTCCAGAGAATATGTTGAGAGGCAGGACAGACTATCCCAAATGGCAAACTACTAACCCCATACTCATTAAAATTTTGCAGTATGATGCTACTGGGCCCTTTACAAACCTCTTTCCTTAGCAGAAATTACTAAAAAGCAGGAGCATACCTCGTGCACACACTGCAACGGGAAGAATTTCCTTGTCTTCAGTATGGTGTTACTAAATGCTAAAACTAATCTGAAGCAACCTAAAGTCAATTAAACAGCCTAAAGAGACCAAGCTCTGTAAAAATGAAAACAGTTCTAAAGTCTCAGAGCAAAACCTAATAGAAAAATTGTAATGTAATAGCTGAAATGTTACATCTAAGTTGGCTTTGCAAGGCTGAATCCTTTTTAGTAGAACATAACACAGAATATAAAACTGGCTGTTGTACTAAACATGTGGCCTAATCAGACAAATCTACTTTTTCACTTGTCAGAAAAATTGCAACTGTTTAACTAACAGGTATGTATAATTTAGAAAAACTATAATCCTTTCTCTCCTCCATGGTGTGGCTGGCAAAAGAAAAGGGTACTTTTAGTGAAGTCAAAGCTTAGCACTGTGCACTGCTTTGTAGTTTTGTGCCCTGTCTTATGTACAGCTTAGTTATACAAAAATAAATATTTAATAAAGCCTTATAAACTACAGCATGTTTTATTTTTGCATTTTTCAGGGAGCACTGCATATGTCACACATCTGAGCTCAAACCCTTTTAACTGCTCTGCCTTAACAGTTGTACTAACAGTAGCATTCCAGCCCTTTTTGGTTTGCTGAAAATAATCACCATTCTTCCTGCTTCTACCATGTTCCATTGGCTTCAGTGGTAAAGATTAAAGATTGTTTACCTGAAAGCAATTTTTAAACTTCTACAAAGCTATTACAATCTTTAAGATGAGAATTTAATGACAGATTACCTGTATGGGTAGCCATGGTATTTGGAGCGAAATATTGACAGCAGGAAGCTGAAGAAAAAGACCACGAGACCGAGGCCTACCAGACATATTACTGGAAAGAAAACAACTTTGTTTATTAGCACATAAAAGATCTAAAACTGCAATCTCTACAAAGAATATTATTTATGTCAATCATTTATAGAGAATTTCACACAGTTAAATACAAAATGTTACTGCCTTTACTACTGAAGCCCACTATCTTCTGACAGGATTTCAAACAGATATGGAAATAATATTTATGGTTATTAGTAAAAAATTACCTGTCAGGGTAAATGTATTTTCAAGAAAAAAAGAGCAGAAATTTGGAAGTCAAATGTATGTGGATGCAAAAACCTTACTGCTGGTAATGGATTTAATAACCCATTCAATTATACATATCTAATAATGTCATTTCAGGTATTTGCTTTTTATTTTTGGAAAAAAAATTACATTTAGAAAAATGTCCCTTGACGAATGGAATCATTTTCTCTCTAGTCAACCATCTATGGGTGAAGTAGCAGTAAAGGCAGCTTAGAACTACTTTATCTAGTTATTAATGGCTCAAAATTTCACTGTTCTAAGTTCCAAGGTGGCAGCCAAATCGCTTTTTACTCTTAGCTCACTAACAATATAAGTCTTCAGGCTCTGAAGGTAAATAACGACGCAGACCTTCGGATAGCATCCAGGTGAAAGTGCTTTGAGTCTTTTCAGGCAAAGAATGAACTAACAAAGTAAATGCTTAAACAAAAAAATTCGGAACATCTGTTCGCACCCTGCAGAATAATAGCATAAAACCTTCTTGATTGTGCTAACCTGCTCTACTGCATGTAAATAAATTTCTTAAAAAGGGGGACATGTTACAAACTGATGCACATAACTGAGATGCAGCTCATCTACATTAGATAATGCTTTGATTCTAGTGAGCTACTTTAATTTTTAAAACTCCTCTTCTTATACTATTCCTACTTTAGCCGACCTTTTGCTATTTAATTGCAATATTCATGCTTCAAAAGTGTGCTGACTTTGAGCGAAGGATGAGCAAACATGAAGCCAAGGAAACTGACAATGATGCATTTTTTCATTAAAACAGACCATGTGGAAAGTGACACGTCAACTGGAATATAAAATTTCTACAGTTATTTTGAGAAAACTAGCCATGTACAAACCTAATAAACACACTTCATTATAAAGAAATCACCACTCACAAATATGATTTCCAAGCATGGATGAATAAATTAGAAGCGTGAACGGTGCAAGGCAAATACACAGAAAGCATTCACATAATGGTCACAAAGAGCAGAGTCTGAATTTTTACTGCAGTCCACTGATGCTTCACTGGGCCTGTGTTCACAGGCCCAGATGTAAGATCATATTCCAATTAAACTTATGTCCCTGTATCCTTTGACATCCCTGTTAAAGCTAGTTACTGTAGAAGATATTCAGAATTAAATGATACATCTACAGCTTGCTGAAGGAGACCCTCAAATCACTATAGATTAGAGAGATCTCTAGCCATTCAACCAGCTATTACGAAGAATTCTAGAATGCTTTTAAAGAAAATAGTTGGCCAGATCTATCTGCAATGCTGTGTATTACAGAGAAGCTAAAGAACTGATCTCAAAAGAAAGAGGAGGCAGAGTAGGAAATTTGGTATATTCCAAAGACCTTTAATGGCTTATATGAGAAAAATAAGTCAGGGGATATAAAAGGCGCAAAGGCAGATGGGCATACTTGTTTCAACGTATGTCATACTCACAAAAACCTTGTCGGACATAACAGTGAGGAAGTTTTGGATACTGGATAAAACAGTTTCATATTGCGTGTTTAAGTGATTCATTGACAAAAAATCTCACAACAACAAAATTCAGAAAAACATGAAAATTCAACTTCGAGCTAAATACCTTTAGACATTGCAGATTAGGATATGTCTTGTACTATACCAGCTGCTGGGTTTCCACCTTACTCTGGAGATAAGATACTGGCAAGAGTACTGAATAAAAGAATTTTCACACTCTTTTGGATGTTGTCATCTTAAGTACATAAATTCATTTTGAAAACAATGGTTTGAAACTCTTGTTCTTTATATCACTGACTTCTGACATAATTCAAGAGCCAAAAAGCATTTCTGCAATGTAGCAGAGATACTGTGTTGAGCTGTCCCTTGGCTGAGAATGCTTAAAATATTTTTTTTTACTATTACTACTTCATGCGAATGCAGTTTTATCAACAGAATTTTTACGCTCTCCTCTTTTCCAACCCACTAAAGGTAAACATTGGTTTAAGGTAGAGACCTTCTGAAAACTTAATCAGATATTCACTTGTAATTTCACAGCGCCTTCTAACTGTCTAAGCATTGCCTTAGCTATTCAGTACAACTTACTTCTCCTTTTTCCAACATCCCCTTTGGAGGTAGCAGCTTCATTCAGGAGTACCATTCCCATGGTGATAGCAGCATCTGTATCATCATTGTCAAGGAAAGCAGCAGATGTGTGGATACCTCAGAAAGCCACAAAGGTACATCAATGAACTACAGCTTTCAAGTTCATAAAACGAAAGAAGGTATTTACATGTAACAACTGCATATCACAATCTGTACTGTGCCGATACACTCACCTGTGGCAAAAATGTGTAGGATTTTTCTTTGTGCATCCTGGATTAAAAAAAAATTAAAGAAGGTTCAAGAAGCTTTAAAGGACAAGTCATCAAGTAGGACACACAAATTTTGGACAGTTAAGGAAATAGCCATTCCCCAATGTTTTACAATATTCTGCATATTGGTAGTAAAGGATTTTTTAAAAATGAAAACTGTAAGATCCAGGAATCATTCACTGCAATTGCACACAATTCATTGGTTATTTGACACAAACTGAAGCAGTTGGACTGCTTTATCTACCTCTGCATTTGGATAAGACAACTCCCTCTTTAGTGCCATATTGCCTATTAGTTTAGCCGAGAAACATCTCAGAGGCAATGTCCTCAGTCTCTTTCAGTGTTTTGTTGTCTCACTGTAACCGTTAGAAATGTGAACATGTACATAACAATAAAACAATTTCACTGATCTAGCAAGCTCTTATGCCATTCACTTAATTGTTTATTTGAATCTGTATAACCAAAAAGGAATGGTTACTACTGTGCATAACATCTGTTCTGAAGCAGAGGCAGGCCTGAATGCCTCTCTGAAGCATATGTGAATCATGAGAACTAGAGGTCACAATATCAGGAAACACAAACTTCAACGCACTTTACAGATTGTCAAATAAGGTTGGAGTTTTCAACATTACTTACCCCAGGGCATGATGACTACAGACTTTAAGAATAAGATGTTATTATTTATGCACACAAATAATCCACAGAAGATACTTCAAACATGCTAGAGCCATATTTAATATCTGCATCTTGTAACATTACACTTGCAGTAATCTTGTAATAAATTAGTATTTTTCATTTTAGGAATGTTCAAGATTAGACCAAAATGCTCAAAGACATCTAAAATTTTCATTATAAAATTTTAATTAAGCTGAGCTTGAGCAAAAGGATTTAGAACTGTCAATGCTAACACAATCACACTTCATCAGAGATGAGCAGCCTGATTCAAGTTTGACTTCCAAATTTCATACACACAGACTGAGAAAAGTCAATGAAGAATAACAAGGTTTTAAAAAGTAAACATCAATGGTGAAAGATGGCAGAAGCAAATAGGCAACATGAAGGAAATATAATTTTTAACATCACCTCTTTGATACAGACATCTACTTAAAGTCCTAAATTAAGCTCTAACTAAAAAAACACTGGTAGCTCAAATTAAATTCCTCACACATGTACAAGCTGCAAGGCATAGAGTAGTCTATGAATAATTGGTTGTGTTCAAGTCTTCCAAAAGCTTATGACTGCACTTGATCAAAAAAAAAAAAGTGCAAAATATTGTGAAAAAAATTAATCTTGGAATCCATGACACAAGAGTTGCTTTCTAAAAATTTTACTAGTTCTGATTCAGATTCATGAGCATATGGGACTGGGAATCTCCTGTTCTACTGCTATGCTTCCAGTAGGGAAAAAGAATTGGGGAGAATGTCATGAGAATCATTCAATTCTTTATTTTCCGATATTACAAAAGCATAAAGATGAATTAATTGAAGCAGTTGTCACAAAAAGGGATGAGAAGAAAAATTCCACGTGTATTTCTACCCTGTTAAAGAAAAGCCCCTAAGGTAGCACTATCTAATAACTTTATTTTACCAATTCCTCACTTAGATTTATAGTAGTGTTTTTGTCCTGAGTTTAACAGTCATGGGAAAAAAAAACCCAGTCCCAAGATGTAAAGATAACTTACCAGGCCCTCTTGGGGAAGTGCTACTTTTTGCAAAAGTTTTGAAATTCCTTGTAAATGTTTTTTTTTCTTGATTATCTAATGCAGTATCAGTACATAATGTGGTCCTTTGCTATTTCCCTTACCTGGCTGCTTCTGAGAAACAAACCAACCAACCACGAACTAAAAAACCATTTGGGAGACATCCCTTCTGTAACTTAGTTCTTTTTTTCTTACCAGACCATGAGTTTAATTCACTTTCCTGATAAAAGCCATTTGGGAGACATCCCTTCTGTAACTTAGTTCTTTTTTTCTTACCAGACCATGAGTTTAATTCACTTTCCTGATAAAAGCCATTTGGGAGACATCCCTTCTGTAACTTAGTTCTTTTTTTCTTACCAGACCATGAGTTTAATTCACTTTTCTTACCATCAGGAATAACAGTCTCACAAAAGTAACTTGTTTGCTCTGCGGCTGATAATTATAGATCGGTAACCACCTGAGTTGTGCTAGGTTTTTTTGCCCTCTCTTTTGGAGCTTCACACCATTACCGCTAAAGCTCCCCTCATGCTGTCACTATTTTTGCTTCAGTTGTTGCTTTCTAACTTTAGTCATCATCGATGAGCTTTCAGCCTCATTGGCTGCCTTTTACCTTCAATGATATCAGCTTCATAGTCACACTGTAACACTGAGCATGGTACTTGCCTCAGCTCTTTGATGCTGAAGTAAAAATTCAACCTGAGTTGTCATTTTGATACAATAATTAGCTTTTTACCACAGAATATATAGCTTGTTACTATTTTTCACTCATTTCTAAGATTCTCTGTTATGCCTTTACACTATTTTGATATTCTACAATATAAAGCAACAGTCCCAGCTCTGAAAACAATCTTTTACAGTATTGCAATTCTCTAACAGTGCACAATGTAAAATTTTAGCAAATGGTTACTTGGACAGTTTTTCATCTGCAAAAAATGATGCATCAAAAGATGTACTTATTTTCCAATTCCTCTTTAACTGCCTCACTATGCATTATGAAACTGTTTTGAAAAGATGAGGGGAATGTGGCACTCAGATAAGCCATAGCAAACAAATGTTTTAAATTCAGATGTTCATGTTTTCTGATAAATTTATTCATCTATTGATTTTTTTCTGTGTAAATCCCGTTGTATACCTTCTCAAATTATTACACTTTTACATATCAAACTCCTGCTTTTCCTTTTCCCAACTGATACATGTTTTTCATAAAAATTGAAAACATTTACATAGGGCTTTTGAAAAGGTTTTGAATTTTGATACAGGAAGAACAGCAGTTTTAAGTAGGATGAAAAAGACAGTGATCATCACAATTTATAAGCTTATACAAAAAATTATCAGTAGTAACAAACAAAATATTCAGCCCTGAAAAAATCAAGATGCTTTATCAGAAGTAGGAAAAAAAAACCAGACCACCAAATCCAAAACAAAACAAAAAATATTGGATCAATAAAATCCAAAATTACAGATATCCTACAAAACGAAACTAATTGCTAGTAAATTTGGGATACTGTTTATTAGCACACTTTAATAGAAAATTTAATCACAGAATGCCCAAAAGGAAGAAAACCTGATCATTCCAAAGTTTATTAATGTAATACATAATTTGTATCTTTATGTTAGAAATTGATTCCTAATTATTAGTAAGTGAGGAATGAAAGGAGGAGAGAAAATAGCTTGACTGGCACTTGGTTACTTTAGTGAAAAAAGTTTGGTGGTCTCACACATATTCAGTTGCATTTCTGCCAAGAGTACAAAATCTGGTATCAGCATTACAAACACATAAAGAAACAACTACCTTTCAAATTGCAGATCACGCAGTTGCTTAATAACACATGAGCAAAATATTCATCCACTCGAGCCTGTGCTCAGTTTACTGTTACCTAAAATGGGGACAGATTATCAGGCAATCTTTAAAAATTGCTGGTTCAATTTATCAGACACAGAACAAAGAAAAGCACATACTTTTTTGTCAAGGACTATATGATCAACAGAAAGATCTGTGGA
>VZTI01005041.1:1766894-1869912 GCA_013397865.1 Struthidea cinerea | reverse complement strand
TCTTTCTTTCTTTCTTTCTTTCTTTCTTTCTTTCTTTCGTTCTTTCTTTCGTTCTTTCTTTCGTTCTTTCTTTCGTTCTTTCTTTCCTCTCTTTTTTTTGCTGGGGGGTTGACAATTAGAACATGAGAAATTCTTTGCTGGCCCTTAGCAAAGGGCATATTATGCTGACAGAGATATTTATCTTAACTTTTTCCTACTAATACTTAAACTTCTATGTTTAAGATGCCAACTACTGCATGTTTCATCTCACTGAAGAAGGATGATTCCTAACTCAGAAGCTGAAAAAGTAGAGAATAGTCTGAAAATTATTTGATTATGAATTTATGGATGAATTGTACACAAGCTGTATTTAAGTACTTTTTAATGGCCTGAAATCCAGTTGTAAGATACTAACGACAACCCTGAACATACTTCCTGTTTAAAACCTTCTGACTTCAGCTACACGGAATGGTTTTTCAAGAATTTTAGGAAGCATTACATGAGTCTTGGCACTGGAGTTCTCCTCAACTCCTTGAAATATGCACCTCACAAAAGTGAAGTAGCTCAAAGTTTGCATTTCAACCATTGAAATACCAACTATACTATACCACTTTCCTTTTCGATGCTTTTTCATAATTTCAATAGAGCAGAGAACAGATTTCATACTAATATAGAATTTCCTACAGTGAAAAAGTTTATTATTAATTTGATTAGTTTCAGCTTCAATTTATGAGCCTGTCTTTCTAATCCACAGATAATCTGATGGAACCATTGCTCTTGTTGTGCTCTTAGACACCTGAGAATGGAAAGGCCATATAAAAGATTCAGAAGAAGAAAAAGACCCTGGAATCTGTTTTAATTCAGCTGCAAAATGGAGCATAGAGATACCTGATTACGTTTATGTTAAATCAATAATCAAACATTTCGGGTTTTTCAGCCTGATTTACATCCTAATTATTCACATTTAGGATCAGCTAAAACTAACTCTGGGGAGATGATTTTTACATTTATTATTTATGACCTTTTTGGTTGTATAGATTACATCTGATGAAATTTCAGGTTTAGTCGTGTCCATCTTGCAAAATTTTATAGTGTGGTTTGCCCCTAAATATCTTTTTCTAGCTTTATTTATATTTTGTAATCCATTTCTCTAAATTTTCTTGTCTAGTGATATTCAAATCACAAAAGTATAAACATCTCCAGAACAGGTAGATGAATAACAGTACTTTACTTTCATTAATGTTAAGCATACCAGAGAAACAAATAAATGAGGGAATTTCTTAACAGTTTAATTTAACTTTTAAACAGAGATAAATTTCCTAAAACAATCTTAATTTGAGCTATTTGTAAGTATTTATGAGGCTATATAATTTTCTCTCACTATTCTAACACTGTATTACAAATATCTACCTTATTTTCAAGCACTTTATTTCAAACACTAGGCCTAGTATGTCTCATCTGTTTGTTAGCACACACTTGATATTTGCATGCAGACATAATCTCTCTTACTTTCCCTAAAAACTTCTAAATATTTTTAAGAATATCACACATTGTTTTTCTACACCATAAGTCATCATCCATATGAGTCTCGGCTGTCTTT
Organism: Struthidea cinerea; assembly: GCA_013397865.1. Lineage (NCBI taxonomy): Eukaryota > Metazoa > Chordata > Aves > Passeriformes > Corcoracidae > Struthidea > Struthidea cinerea. The sequence goes on along the minus strand of VZTI01005041.1, from coordinate 1,868,333 downwards.
TTACTCTCCATCATTGCTAGGATCTATGCAATATAATGTTATTCTTAGCTGAATGCACTTGAGGAGTATTCCACATAGTAAAAGCTATCTGTGGATCCAAAACATAAAACATTTAACTTTGGACTAAATTTCTGCATCTTTTAGCCATTCAAGAAAATATATTTCTTAACCATTAAAATATCCATTAAAATAATTAACTGAAGCCTAAAGAAAAACTTAAAAATACCTTCAGCCTGTGGTCAGTGAATGTCTCTTGTTGTTTGGACCAGTAGCTATTTGCGAAAGACCAATAAAAGCAGGCCAATTGCCAGAGCAGCTGACAGCTAAATTAGCTGTGCAAAGGTCTGCACTTCCAGTGGAAAATTTTAGTCAGAAACTGAAAACGGTTGAAAATCACTGAAATTCAGAGTTGGTAAATTCATGCAGAGGACACACCCCATATGTGAAGGCAGTTCACCAATTCCAGTGTACTGAAATTAGCTGATGAAAGATTATGAATTACATTTCATGTTGTGTTAACAAATGCCCAATTGTAAATTTAAGGTCTCTGCATATCTCTCACATTTAAGACCCTTTAATGTCTTTTCTAAAGGGTGATATTATGAATTATTTTAAGGTCAAGCACTAGGAGACTTAGGTAACATAAAACTGTCTTGATTTTTCTAGTTATTATCTCCTTATGCTTCATTACATTTAGGAGGAATCAGACAGCTTCCAAAAGAATCAGCATAAGTTACAAGGTTAACAGGCAGTACTGGTGGATAACACAAGTAAATAATAGAAAATGTGCAGTATGTTCTGCTGCTTTGGATGCTGATTTCCAAAGTTAATTAGTAAGCATGCTTAAATATGCTGTAATGTTGTGCTTTTAGTCCTAAGGTCTTCTTTCTTCTTTTCTTATCCTTAAGATCAAGAATATCCTGTCTCACTGCTTTAGTTACCATCCCCACTCACTCTGTCGTGATCTCTGGGGAGCACACAACTAGTGGTGCACATTAATGCACAACTGACAGAATCTAAATACCAAGAGATAAGTGAGTATTGTTCTACTGACTTTCGACTCAAAATTTCAGATTCTTATGCTCAGTGACTCTAAAATACATAAAGTCATCTCTTTACATCCATCCTATAGAAGTTTCTTCACACCACAGAGGCACTTAATACACTTAAATTCCTTCTGTAGGACAGGAAATCTCTTTCATAATAGGTGTAATTTTAATGCTACCGAAAGGATTTATCTTTTTCCTTTTCAATCAATATCTCGTATCCACCTACATAGCTGTCCCATTAAACTTTGCCTTGGGAATTCAAATTAGGAAACTGAAAAGACATTTCCATTTTTACTTAGCTGCATGTGCTTAATCAGCATCAATGTTTAACAGTTTAATAAGTTTAATAGTAATAATGAAAAAAACAGGTTAATCATAACTGCTAATTCCTATAATAATGGTTTAGATTTATCTCCTGTACAGTAAATCACTTGCTTAATAACTGAAACTCCTTTGATAATGAAAATATTTACTTTTAAATTTACTCCTTAAAGTAAGGATCCACTGTTACTACAAAAGGGAAAAAAATTTGACATATTACATTCAAAGCAGTTTTATTTCTCCAGGGAATGACATAAAAACTTGATGAAAATTCATTAGAAATACTGAGTAGTGTCTACAAAAAGGAGGAATAAAAGAATTGAAGAAACCTTTCAAATTCAACATAGCCTATCCAACATTACTATTCCTTATCTTTCTTGCTGTATCTTGACACCCAGAGCAATATTTACAGCTGAACACTGCACACTTCAATGTCTTTTTGGTTATAGCAGTCACATACACTATCTGTATTCAACTGTAGTTAATTACAACAGTAATACTGATTGTGCAGTTTATTGCACGTCGTTTCTCTTAGGCAATGGCAGCTCTTCATTCCAAAGTTCTCTCTCTTTTGCCTTTATGTCTTCTTAATAACTCTAGCAACAGTACTTCAATATCCTCGTCTTTAGTTCCTCTTTCTTGTCTCTCCAAGAATGTCAAACTACTCAGCATTTAAAAAAATTTTATTAGTACCCGATCACTTCTGCTGACTCCTCTTATCTCTGACCCCATTTCTGTCAGAAGAGGGTTGCAAGAATAGACACCACAAGCCTGGAACATCTTCTGCATGGGGAAAGAGTAGAATTATTCAACTTGGAAAGGAGAAAAGAAAGAGAAGTATGTTTGGCGAACTCTATAAAGCTCCAAATAGATGGCAAAAAAAGAGAGAGAATGGATTACTTCCCATGACTTATATACCAAAGTCACACAGTACTTTTATTGTGCAAATTATAGGCTAAAAAAAATCCCAAAGGAATAATTTCTGCACACTACATGAAGTTTACACTGAAAATTCATTGCTATGGAATATTATCCCGTAATGAATTCAAAAAAGGATTTAAAAGAAATAAGAATTTATTAATTGATGACTAGAAGCTACAATATTCTTTATTGTCAATCTGGCTCAAAAATGCCTGAACCATTTATTCTGGTCGGTAATTTTGTTTTGCACAATTTTTCTCTATGTTTTTAAAAGTCATTGGTGCACTAATACACATGGATGCAAACTGATGACAACTTGAGAAGATGCTAAACTGTACTGCTAAATCACAATGTGTTTAGATATGTGCTCTTTTTGCATGGTAGAATTGGATATCTAGCACACAATTAGACTGCTTCACCAGGATTGCGACTGTGAACAAAGTTATTTCTCTGTGTAAACTATGTAGGCCTGGGGTCCATAGAGATACTCAGACTCTTCAAAAGCAAAACCTTGAATTACAGACTGCACAATGCCTAGCATGTTCACAGCTCCACATAAGTTACTGCTTTTATATAATTTAACAAAAAACCCAAACCAAAACAAAAAATTGCTTTAAAAAAAATCTATTCCATGCTCTTATTTAAATGTTTTCTTTGTGTCATCTGCCGTATTTATCCTACAGCAGTTATACGTCTATTTCTGTAATGACTTTGTGACAAATTTTCTACCTTATCAGAAAGTCTCTATAGTGAAATAATTCTACAACCCACCCCAAAGTATTATGTGTGTAAATTGAACTCACCTGCTTGAAGCACTGATTATCAAGCTGATGTGGGGATATATATTACATAAAACTTCCTTCTCAACTGTGTATAATAACAAGGTTTTCTTGTTTATGGGAGGATATAAAAATTGGCCAATTTCAAAGAGAACTGGAAGCAGATATTGAAAAGACCTGCATATTCTTATGGATACAACCTCAAATTAAATTTATACCTAACTCTTATTCAGTATTACTTTTTCTCTGGAAATAATTGTAAAAATTCTTTCTTTTTAAAAATTTTTTTAACCTGTCAATTTATGGTGAACAATGAGCTATAATGTGGCATGAATAAAAGCAAACCTTGACTTTTGTTTCATTCCTAGGCAATAAAAAGCTAAAACATAATGGATCTCGTAATTCTACTGCGTAGAGTGTTCTGTTCATTTTTAAATGAAAGCTTCACTAAAGCTATTTCACCAATTCTATTAGGCTGGCAAAAGAAATCCAAAGGGAAGCCAAAACGTTATGTGAAACAAGATTGCAATTCACACCAGAATGTGCCACAAACTGTAGTTTGGAAGGTTCAGACTGGATGAAAAACAACTTCACATCTGAAACTCCCCAGAGAGATTATGTGATCTCCTTCCTTGAAGTTTTGAAAAAATTGCACCAGACAAAACCAAGAAAGACAAGATCCAGTGTTAGTGATAATCCTTCATTGAGAGGAAGATTACAGTATGCAATCTTCTGAGATCCCTTTCAACCAACATTTACATGATTTCCATGACTATTTTCTGAAATTAACTCTCCAATACAAGAGAAAGGGGAGCCAAATAACAAAAATAAGTAAGAGTCATCTTGTCAGCATAACACAAACTGCTCAAAGTAATAGCCTGAAAGTCACAAAGTTGCATATTATACAAGCCCATGATATCTTGGAGATCTTTTCCAAATTTAATGATTCTATGACATCCAACCATGTCTTTTCACTGTTCTCTGCTACATGCTCATGAAGAACTGCAGCCCACAGGAAAGGCTCACACTGGAGAAGTTCATGGAGAACTTTCTCCGATAGGAGAAAGCAAGGGAAGAGTGTGATGAGTCATCCTGAGGAAGAAAGAGAGGCAGAGACAATTGTGATGAACTGGACACAACTTCCATCCTCCATCCCCTTGCACCACTGTGGGAGAGCACGTAGATAAATTAGGAGTAAAGTTAAGCCCTGGAGGAAGGGAGGGGTGGGGGGAAAGTTGTTTCAATATTTTTTATTTCTTATTACCCTTCTCTGATTTGACTGGTAATAACTTCAGTTAATTTTCTTGAGTCTCTCACAGTCCTTATCTTGACTCATGAGCCTTTTGCTACATTTTCTCTCCCCTGTCCAGTTGAAGAGTGACAGAATGGCTTCAGCGGGACCCTGTCCAGCCAGGGTCAGCCCACCCCAAGTGCCAGTGAAGTCCACCCCATTACCAGTCCCAGGTGAATACACTGTATGTGTACATATACCTGGTATGCAATCAGTAACTCTGTATAGATTTTACTGAATTTAATTTGGCTTTATAAAATAATTTAAATTGAGTATCTGACATCTTCACAAGTCCTTTTTATCCAAGTCCTAATTATGTAGTTACAGCATGGAAAAACAGATCTTTATATAGAAATCATCTAGCAGATGGGGTAGAAATACTAACTAAAACAAAATAAAGTAGTGCAAAGGAAATTAATATATTTTCATCTGAGGTATTAAAAATTCACTTTATAGAGAAACACAACATTGCATTTCAACATCTAGAAAGAAGTGACAAGCGTACTACTACAAAGTAAAAAGAAACAACCAAATGAAACATGTACATTACCAGAATAGTAATGTCCTGTTTTAAAATTCAATGCATCTTTTAAACTTTAAAGGATAAAGTGAATGTACTACTGTTTATCAATCTGGCATATTTTTTTCTAATTCCCACATTTTCTAACAACATTTTCTGAATAAAAAAGTAATGAAGAAGCAATTGAGCAACTCATAATTACTACCAACATTGAAAGAATAAAGGAATATTTATTTTCATGAGTAACTGTTAAACTCTGTCAAGATTTTGTGTGAAAGATTTCATTGTGAAATTTATGTGTGACTAAAAACTCATCTCGACAGTATTGAGCCATGAAATGAAACCTTAGAGAATTCTTTTTGCAAGTGGCAATGAACAACATCACTGAAAGGATTCTTTCAGACAGCTGCATTAATGCAGCTAGCCAACCTCCTAGTTTAAAGACAGTATCTGCCAACAAAAATTATCACTTCCATGCCTGAGTCAGAGAAACAAAATATGTCACCAATGAAAATTTTGTTTATTTTTTATCTTTTCTGGTTTGGGGGTTTACTTTTCTTATTCTCAAGAAGTCAACGGAATTGGTTTAGATAACAGATTTGTTTAAATTGTGGCAGTTCACAAAAAGCAAAAAACCATGAAAACATAAATTTCAGCTCTACAAAGGAAAGCAGAAAGATGATACTAGTGAGATGCATACTCTAACTTTAAATATGAAATGCAATAGCTGTCTCTGTGTACTTTTAAAAAAATGTAGCATTTAAAGCAATAATCAGAGTTTTGACTAGGCAGTTTTCAGGTGGAAATTCTACACAGATGGAAACTCTACAGCCCCTCCGGGCAACCTGCTTCATTGTTTGACCACTCTACAGTAAGAAGCATCTTCTTGTCTTCAGACTGATTTTCCTGGTTTTCAATTTTAGTCCACTGCCTCTTGTCCTCTCAAAGGGCACTACTGAGAAAGGCTGTCTCCTTCCTCTTCATTTCCTCCAATCAGCTATCTATACACATTGATGAGATCTCCCTGAGAGTCTTCTCTTCTCCAAGTTAAACAGTTCTGGCTCCCTCAGCCTTTCTCGCAGGATAATCCCCTAATCATCTTTGTAGCTATTTGCCGGACTCGCTCAGTTAAGTCTGCAATGTTCCTGCACTGGGGGACCCAGAACTGGAAACAGCATTCCAGTTCAATTGCAAATATTACATTTACTCTGCAAAATATGATCATAACTTTGAAACTAAGTTAATAATGGCTGTTTATGAAGCATATTAAGTTTCACAGGTAGCAAAACGGATGCCAGGCAAATGAATGTAATGAAGGTGTAATGACAATGTTGTCTTTGGATAGCAAATGGCAAAGACAAAGGTAGACAGGGAAGTGTGAGAAGAGCAGGTCCTAAGGCAGCATAACTTCAGAGAGAGAACAAGAGAGTAACCATGATCATAAAACTGGGATCCATCTATTACTGCAGATTGAGAAATATTATTTTCTTTTACTTGTTCCCCTTAGAGAAAGGTATTTGTGATGGAACAACTAAACTTTAAAAATGGTTAATGGTGACTAGAGTTCTCACTAAATGAATAAAGCTGATGAGAATCAGGGTTTAAAAAACCCAGAGAGCATATGAGTTTTTCTTACCATTTATTAAAACTTCCACAAAAAAATACCCAAAAAAGCCCCAGAAAACCCCAACTTAACTTTTTCTGTCTTAGTAAGACTGAAAGAATAAAAGTAGGTCTCAAAGTCTTTCTGTGAGGACATGATGTCAGAACAAATGTGATTGAGTTATTTGTTTCAAGAAGTAATAGTAAACTGTTTAGATTAGGTGAGGGAAAAAAAATTCAAGGACTATTGGAGGAAAAGTAATGTTCATGCACAGTTGGTAAATTTCCGTATGCTTTTCTTGTAAGTAAAAGAAATAAAATTATTTTTTCATTGACTTTTCAATTATTATACGAAAGAGTAAAAAAAGAAGAAAATTAGTTTCTGCTACTGGAAAGGTAACACTGAAAAGAAAAAAAAATTAAGAACAGTAACCAGGCACAAGACTAACAAAGGAGATAACATCAGTGAAAAGCAATGCCAGTGTTACTTGGAAGTAAATAGCAACAATGAATATTTATTTCAACATATAATAAGTAAGCCAAAATACAATACCTGCTTAAATGTTCAATGATATTCACTGCCAGAGCAATTTTACTTAACAGCACACTGTGCCTCAGCTTGGTTTTTTAATATTCATCACCAGTTTGAAGGATACTCAGCAGAAGAATAATATGTGACTCTGCCACAAACTGAGCCTGACTGCTTCCATGTATGTAACTCTGTAAAATAAAAATGAGAAACATTCCTCTTTGAGAAATCTATTGAAAATGGCACAACCGGATTTGTGAGAATAAAACCTGTTTTGCAGAAAAATGCAGGCAGCAACAGCTAGAAATTAATAGCACAGTTTATGTATGTAGGTTTAGTAAAAAGGAATGTTAAAAATAGTATATTTAGGCAAAGCACATACATACAGTAAATGTAATGTTTCAAATACAAAAGCATTATGCTGCTGGGCTCTTTTTCACACTGCTGCTACTGTGGAATAAAGAACATGCATTTTTTTTGCTCAGGTGATACAATTTTTCAGAATGGAGGTGATAAAATCAAGGGCATGCCTCAGCATGGTTTTTGCAAAAATGAAAACTGAAGCCCACCTTAAACAAATCATTCTACTTTAGTCTTTCTCAGATTAAGCAAAATTTCTTCATACAAAGTCTATTTTGTCTTTCTGCAATAAGGTACAATTGTGTCCATCAAACCTCCTAATGCATAAACCATCCTATTTATATGGAAACATTGTAAAATAAATGCTAGTATAAAAACTAAGTCTAATAGAGTCTACTACCCTCTATCCCAAATAACTGTTGTTATTGGACTCCCTTTGTATATTTATTTTAAGAACCTGTAGTGTATTAGTGAAAAGCTGTCAGTGTTTATTCCCAACTATCTATGACAGCAATAAAGGAAGCAAAAATCTGAAGGACTGTCAACATGCACAAAATGAGGGAGGTTAATTGTCTTCCTCTCCTATATCAATTACAAACAGTGAGTACAGTTTGTCATAGCATGCTATGTGAAATTAAATATATCCATGTTCTGAAAGTATTATTTATATATATTCTTCTTTGGCGTATATAAAATTTTCACCCCAACTAAATAGAAAGAAAAATGCTCACTAGTAAGGTAAAGAAACAGAAAACTTTTTGCCCTCCTTCTGAATGTAGGGTTTTGTTAGTTTCTTTTTTTAACTCACACATGTTGCTTTAGTTCAGTTTATTCTGAATAATTCTGGAAGAACACCTTCCTTGTCATGATTCAGAACAACTCAGATTTGAACTAACTGGATGCTTCAGCATACAAAAGAATGCCTTCACCCACACTAGTAAAAAAATGGTTGATGCAGTGTCAGATCACGTAATTTATATTTACTCAGTAGATTTCTATCTATTGTTTTCAAAATTCAATCACATTATGCTCATTCAAATAACCAATTCAAACCTAAACCAGGCAAGACCTTCATGTAGCTGGAGTTTCCATTTCTCAGAGATACTGTTTTTCCTTTAACAAGATAAAAATCACTGATCTAATATCTCATTGAAGTATGATATGACAATGAGCCAAACTGTATTTCTTGATTTTTTCTGCATGATTTCTTATAAATTTCACTAAGGCTACAAATACATATATATACATATACATATATTTGTATACATATATACACATATACATATATTTGCATACACATGCACACATATACATAACAGAAAGGAAGGAAATATTTAACACTAATAAAAATTAATGAAAAAGTTAAAATGCTTGACAGATTGTGTATTCTGATTCAGTTGTGACCACTGTTCTGTGAATAGTGACCTTCTGTCATTATCTGTCATGCAGCTAAAGCAATATATATACATGTGGGGATACACTTGCGGAATCTGGATTCAAGTGTGCCTAACAAACAAACATCTATTTCTTCTAATGATAACAGTACAAAGTTATAGTCTAAAGCTTACAATGATCACATTGTATAGAGTGTATTTGTTATTACAGTGTGAACTGAAATAGAAAATGAGCCTTTCACAAGGAACGCGTGACAGGGTACAGTAGTACTATTTAGTTATTATAATCACTACTACTTGTTCTCTACACACATGCTAAATTGTATGAAAATGCACACTGGGAACTAAAGAAATACACTCTGTGTTGAATATACAATATTATTATCACTAGCTAATAAAACTGCTACCTGACTCCTCAGATTATAAATGCCTTCTGTATCTGTAAAACATTTACATGAGAGATGTCATTTTTATCCATATGCTCTATACTTTAACAAAGTAAATTACTTTTCCTCTTACGCTAGCATAATTCACCATAACACCATTGGAGGAACAGAATGCAATGTTTGTACATAAATACATGTACATGCAGACACTATAGAGAGAAATTATTCCCTTCCTAAAAATAGTTTGCTGACATTATACTGGTTAGTTTTCCTCCTACTAGGAACGAAGAGAGTCATTTCCAAAAATTTTATGCTACTGCTGCTGATGACAAAAACCTGTTCCATGCTGGGGAGGAATCACATTTTAAGCGGTAGTCTTCATTGACCAGCACAGTAACTTTATTTAAAAATATCACTCAAGCTTGTGTGACTTTTGGTTTCACTTGGGAATAAAAAATAACTACAAAGAATTTTGTTAATGAAATAGGACAGTTTCATAACCATGTAGCTGTCAAACCTGTACAGTAATGATGGTTTTAAAAATGCCAGCAAATATGCTCTCAACTTTGAAAATTTCAAGCATGATTTTTCAGTAGCTATTCACACTTGAAAAACTGACTAAAAAAACCTAAGGATGATCAGAGTCTGAAGGAAACTCAGTTTGCAATACTGTCCATGTAGACTACTTAAAATGCAAAGCTGAAACACCACAAAGAAAATACTAAAAGCTTTAAAAAACTAATTAGATGGTTTTAATATTCAGTATTTAATAATGTTATAAAGTAATATTCTGATTTTAAAAAGAAGAAAAAAATCAGAAGAAATTCTGATTTAAAAAACTTTATGGCAAGTTTTTGAGTATTGCTGAAGTGGTACACTGATTTAATGGCATGCATTAGCAGGGCTGGTATCACAAGAATATAAAGATACAGCTGTTGGAAAGACATTCTCAGAAATCTCTCATTAGAATAACAGAATCACAGAATGGTTTGTGTTTGAAGGGACCTTTAGAGGTCATCTAGTCTAGTGAGTAGGACCATAAACTAGATTAGGTTGCTCAGAGACCTGTCCAACCTGACTTTGAATGTTTTCAGGGATGGGGCATCTATCACGTCCATGGGCAACCTATGCCAGTGTCTCATCACCCTCATGACAAAAAATTCCTTCCTTGTATCTTGCCTAAATCTACCCTCTTTTAGTTTAAAACTATTACCCTTTGTCCTATTGCAAGAGGTCTAAAATGTCTGTCTCCATCTTTCTTATAAGATACCTTTAAGTACTGAAAGTCTGCAATAAGGTCTCCCCAGAGCCTTCTCTTCTAATTCATTGTTAATCATTATGATAAAATCCTAATAACAACAAAGAATTTAGAGCAGAATATTTTTCCCTGCCTTTTGGTTAAATTAACAGAGCAATTAGTTTTATTACATGATGCAAAATATGCATATTTATATCAGAATTCGAACAGTCTCTCAAAAGATAGAAGTCCTTAAGAAACAAAGTCATGAAAATAAAGATGTACTCATTATCACTATTAACTAGGTGAAAGATAAGAGTTGTAACTGCCATCTGATACTCAGTATAAAGAAAACAGCATGAACTAGATACAGTGTATTTGCAAATGTGATACTTGAACCAATCAAACAAAAATCTGACACAAAAAACCCCCTGGAAAAAAACCAGAATATTCATTTCTGGCCAAATATTTCATAGAGATACAGGTTATAACCATATTTCTTTAAATAGGAGTTGCTAAAGGCATAGCCTTTCTTACTAGGAAGTGGATGTTCTTTGATTTAGTTCTGGAAATCTTACGTGTATATTAAAAAGCTAGTAGGAGACAATTGTTACGTTCCCAGAGAGGGGACAGAAATGGATAAAAGCAACAGCAGTAGCCACCTTTAACACAGAAACCAAGTTTCATTTTTGAGAGGGCAAGAGACCTCAGGTCAACAGAGAGAGTTGAACTAATTGAAAGCACTAGTTGAAAGCCAACCTGTTAAAGAATTAAATAAGGCAGATGTTTACTGTACGGTATTGACTCCAAAAAATAAAAAAGGAAAAATTATCATTTTAACAACTAACTTCTTTGTTCTGTTACAAATGTTCTTACGTAGATTACTCTTAAAAGTTACCTAGCAATAGATCTGTGTGTGATTAATAGGGTCCTCAAACTGTTTCCCCAAGACATTGTTCTCCAAGTACTCAAAACAGTAGCATGGCACATCTCCTCTATAGCTATGGGTCAATTAGAGCAATGCTAGGTAAGTACAGAAAGTGACAGACTATATCAGGGATGAAGATTAACCAAAATAACTTGCATTTGACAATGTATTGTGAATCACCTCAATTTATGGCAGTAACTCATCCCATTTCTTATAAGGAGTGGATATTAACCACTTCACAAAAGAATTACAGGGAGTGTATTTTCCTCAATGAACCTTCAGACCTATTTTCTAAACAGACCAAAAACAAAGTAGAAGTTTTCAGAAGACAGAAGAACAGTATTTAATGTAAAAAAATTAAGGCAAACAACTTTTCTTGAAGAGAGAATGGTGAAAACTGTATGGCATTTGTCTTTGTGTCTTTCCCTACCGGCATATGACAATACTGTGAGGATGCTTGAAGCATGGATTATATGTGTATTGATACATATTTATGCAAATGTAGCCCCCACACACCAGTTTTGTACACTGCAACGGCCACTGACTCATCAAGTTCTGAAATTCATGGCCATCTGTGGCTCATACTTACCTAAAATACAGTGTATTTAAAGAAACCGTTTTAAAGGACTATTGAAGAATTAGCTACTTATCAATTCTCAAGCTAAAGAAAGGACCTGGTCACATGTGAAGTTTCTCAATTTTCATACTACTTCTTTCCTTCTGTAAGAAGAAAATGACCCCCATGCTGAATGACCCCCATGCAAGGCACAGATTCTCATGAAATTTCATTTGAAGCTACAAACCATTAAGACACTGAGAAGTACCATTTCTGGTTTTGCTATCTTTTCTGCTTTTTGACACTGAATCCACTTAATATTTGGAAACTCTGTGAAGTCTGTTTGGCTGCAAGGGCTTTAGGCAAATGCTTTAAATAAATTCATTAATAAACTCAGTTTCTCTCTTTGATTTCAAAGGCAGGAAGAGGGAGGACCATGCAAGATGCAAAGACAAAGTCTGTCAGAAGAGAGGCAATCACAGCTTGAGCAGAAAACTGTACAGCCACACAAATAACACTGTCACACAACAGACAATGTCATGCTGGTAGGACTAACAGGGGAACCAAAGCCTGAGTAACTCACACTTTGAACAACAGTCCTTTTCCAACTCCAACATTCTCCCATCTCAGGTCTCATTTCACAGAAGCAATTTGAATTTTGAACTGGAATAATCATATCCCTAAATCAGGCAATTTTCTTTAGCAGTGACAAACAATTGTTCAATGCATGCATATTTTTACAAAACTGTGTTAAATGTTTATCTACTATTCATAAACTCATTAAATATTTAGTGTTATTGAACTGCAGATGGTACACACATATATATAAAATCCCACACCAGGATACTCAAGGATAACAGCAATGTAATAGCCTTTTAAATTTCCTTAAATGCAGCATATGTCTGTGATTTCCCTTCAAGAGTGATGGTTGTCATGGTTCAGTAATATACTTAAGTATAATTCTGTGCTCTTTTATTGCTTTCTGTTAATGGAATGTAAATAAACCACAAACAAAGTAAGGGGATATAAGGCCTCTGCAAGACATGTGCTAATTCTTAAGGCAGGAAGAATTTGTGGAGTACCCAAAATTAAAACATGATTTCAGGTGCTTCGGTAATCTTCCTTAAAACAAACATCATGATGTTTATTTTCCATTAGAATGTACAGGAGGGATGCTAGGGTGAAGGGAGCTGATTAAACTGAGTTGGGTTTAGTAATAGCCTAAAATACAAAGCTACTCCACGAAGTAAAATCTGGGATAACTGAGAAATAACTTGTCCTGAGTTTACGAGATATGACACACATCTAATTAAAAAGTGTATTGAAAACTGATCAAAAGCAGACAATTTTGCTAATAACTATTCTTGAAAATGATGAGCTGAATTTGGATTGTATGTTGAAGAAATCCCTAGATGGAGACTGTGTCCTGAAGGAGACAACAGGCCAAGTTCAAGCTAATATATGTAGAAAGCAATGAAGCAACACAGTAGTTAACTGCCCCAAAGAGAGAGTTATGAATTCCACACCATTAGGATAAGTGCTATTAATCTTTCTTCTTTTACTACATTAACATTCAGGGTGAAATTCATCACAGAAGGGAACATCACAGAAGGCTGTGGATTACTTAATTATGATTGAGCCTTCAGAATGGCATATTTTAATTAAAGACCACCAATTTTGCCAAGAACATGCATCAGATATAAACAATTGTTATTTTCTCTTAATTTAGAGGGGAAAAAGAATCATGCAACATTCTCTACCAATTCCAATTTTATATGTTTTCCAAGTCCAGGAATAGCAGGACTTTCAGCAGTATTTAAATGTTTAAAAAGCAGAAGTTCTAAAACATGCTCTCACGATTTCACTTAAAGACCTTATCATTTTAAGTATGAATGCAGAAAAAGGTTAAACATTTTATGGAGGACAAATGATTCATTCAGTAAAGCAAACACCTTGAAACCAAACATCAAGGTATATTAATACATGTTTTATAGTGTGATTTCATGATCATACCTGCATTTCTCCAGACAGGTTTTCTTCTATGCGAACTATGTAACACTTCAAAAGCAGCTTAAACTACCCAGCAGGATTAAGAATAAAATCTTATACAGCTCAAAAGCCCAAGCTTTCTGACTCTGTTATTGCAGCTACCTATTTAAACATTATGCTTTTTTAAACCAGCACAGTTTCACATAGCTTCACTTGAAGCATACACTCCAAATATGCTTCTTTAATTCCTACACAGTAGTATCTGTTCAGTTTATGCAGGTGAATCAGAGTTTTAACTTACTTACGAACCCAACAGGGGACTTCCTACAAATTTACTAGCCCAGTCAGGTCTGCGAAAATCTCAAAATAGAAGCCTGATCTAATTCCCTGCTTTCTTTCCATCACAGAAGATACTAGTATCTCCTGGGGACAGCACGTTCAGTGACCTATTTTCCCTGTAGCAGCCAACCCTCAAAAGCTCTTCTTGTGACCAATGATGTGAAAAACCATGAGATGTTACTGGTTTGGGCCTAAGTTATTCACATGTATGGGAATGGCCACCAGCTTAGAACATCTGTTAGCATATGGATGTGATTTGCCAAAATAATAATAAACCTTTTTTGAGACAGAGGGATGTAATATGGGTATAAGTTTATTTTAGAGAACTTAAACAACACTGAATCTGAGTAAATAAATGTATTAAGTCCCATCTCAAAAACCAAAGAAAGACAAGAAGTCTTGATGCTAGCTGAATTACTAAAAGAAACCTCTGACTAGTCTAATCATATATTAATATTTGACAGTTAGGATAATGTCCAACTATTTAATAGGGAAATTGCTTTTATTGTAGATAATCCGATATAAAGGGGCATCTGAAAATGATGCTTAATGGCTTAAAAAATTAACGTTGTATTAAACACAAAATAAATCTAAACTCACTTATTGCTAACAGAAATCCTAAATAAATGAATTTGCATTTCTGGCAAAATGAAGACCACATATGACAGTAAGAAATGTGCAGACAGCTATTTGAGACAGTATTTTTTCCAGGTATCTTCATTTTATTTAACAATAAACAGAAACAATAAACTTAAATTTAACACTAACCTATCTGAAATAAACAATTTCTTTTGAACAGTTACTAGCTTTATGAACATTTCCAACTCACATATCAGCCAACAGTTCACCAGCCTGGTGAAATTTCCATGTATTATCTTCCTAGCAAGCAATCTCTCTAAGCAATGTCTCTACATGCAATGCAACCTAGCTCAGTTATAGACCAGCAAGACCAGCCCTAATAAAACAGCAGAAGTGCACACACCAGCACAAACAAAATGGTGAGGAACAGACAGAATTACTAGATGTTGTACTTGTGTACTTTCAGTGATTTTTATCAGTTTACTCAAGCAGCTGACTCTAAAAATTAGTAGGATATCTAGAAAATCAACACTGGACCTCAAATAAAACTCCATATGTTTATTATTTTTTCAGCATCCTTGGTGTAACAGTTAGTGCAAGTGTTCAGACTCACTTACTAAACATGACCATAAATCATATCAGCCACTTCTGATAGTTGAGTTTAATAGCTACGGATGAATTTAACCCTTTTTAAGAAGTATTTAATGTTGGGGTTTTTTTAAGAATTTATGTAACACAGATACAACAATCTCATACAGACTCTTTGACTCCCTCATATTTAAATTCAATGAATATGAGTTTCATTTTCCGTGCCTTAGCTCACTCCTGTGGTCACCATTGCCCAAACCAACAACTGAGTCAAGACACAGCAACCAGTTTTCATAGGACTGGCTGGCTGAAACAGGCTGTGCTGGCTGCCTTCCACAAAGTCCATCAGGCACCAAGCACAGAATATCATCTGGGTTTCCAGCCCTAGAACAAAAGTGGAGAAATGCTGCCTTACTTTTGAAGACTAGCAAGCTGGAAAGGGTAGTTGGTATAATTTAAAATAGCATACAAATCCTGTTTTATGCTGCTGCTTTGGTTGTTCCTAGGCAGCTTTCATAGCTATACTGCATTATTTAGGGTTTCTAGAAGTACTATCAAAGGAGTCCACTAGTAGAGATTATCTCATAAATAGAGAAACTGTAAAGACTCTGATCAGATATACAGAGGCTTTGATATAACCTGCTGAGTAAGAATTAATTCTGAGGGACGTCTTCCATATTTATTAATCACAAAATAGTAAGAGAACAAATAATGCAGCAAGTCTTCAAAGAATTGTACTTCGTGGAATACAGAAAACACCCAGAATTTAAACCTCTCATTAGGAATAAAACATTGCTACCCTTATAGCCTTAATTCCCAAGTTACGTAATGGATGGGCATGCAACAAATGTCTTCCCTCTAAATGTGCATTATGACACACAGCACCCAGGTGAGAGACTTTAACAGAGATGAAGATTTCCAGGATCTCTGAAACAGCATGTTGGTAGGTTGGGGAAGTTTGAATGACACAGCTTAGCCTACTTGCCTAAGGAAATAAAAGTTTTTGCAATTGTGATGCCTTGCTTAACAACTTCACAACTTTTTAATCAACTTAAAAATGGCAAAAAAATCTCAGGGACAAGTGATGTTTCTGCACATTTCATTACAGATGGACAACCAAAGCAGTATTTCTACTGAAAGAAAAGCTGTGATTAATGTTCAACTGTTAATAGTTGTTCTGGAGTATGGACTGCTTGCATAACACATGGAAGCCAAACCATAACACTTCTAATTAGGAAACAAAAGAAATCGAGATGTTTTTTATGAAGAGTATTTTTCTAAAAACACAAACATGGGTAATAACAACTACCTTCTGAATTCACAAATATTTCTTTACTTTTTGCCCTCTGATGCTGAGCACAATATGAAATAAATCTCATTGGTCTTATAGGCAAAGTATGTACCTAGATTCTGCCATATATCTATTCCACGGTGGAAGTGTGATGATCTTCCCAACACTGGTGTTCTGAGAAAGAGTGGTCATGGCAAAACAAGAAAGGCAGCTACAGTATAGTAAATCAGAAGGTTTCCTTACAAACTGCAGAGATGGAAGAGCTGAAAGAGCCATTCAGCTAAGCTCATGTTGTTGGTGTTACTTAAATTATGGTTTAGAATCTAAGACTAGTGAAAAAAATATTTGTATCTTTAAGTTTCTATTTTCCTGGGTCTGTAGTGAAAGGAGTTGATCAATGTTTAACTCATGTAAGCACGAGTTAACTAGTAAGGGTCAGCAAATATTAATCACAAGCCTAAGAAGCAGGATGTGCCTTAGCCTTGTCAAGAGACAAACAGAACCTCTTTGAAACCAGCACAGAAACAGCTGAATCAGCCAGTGAAGGACTGTGCATGCTTCAGAAAGAAAGGTGAAAAGTGCATTGTGAGGAAGACTGCTGGCCTTCATCGGAACGACCCCCAAGGAAGACGAGGAGCCTTCCTCAGTGCAACCACCAGAGCACACTGTGATTGCACGTCAGGTATGCTAACGATATTAATGACTTCAGAGAAGTAATCTGTATAACCACTCCTATCCCAAGGAATGTAATGAATATGCATGAATGGAACCATATACTGTGCTGTGTAAAGTGTTGTGGGAGCGATCCTCCACACACCCAGCGCTGAATAAAGCAAATGCCCACTTCTCTGACTCTGTCTCTGAAGTGTCTCTAGGCTTGGTTTGGAGCGATTTAGTAGTAATATTTTCTTTTGACAAAGAAATTACAGCCATTTTGGATAGAGCCTTCAGCATAACCCCATATACCTTTTCATAATATTTATGACTCAAACGATGTTTTTAATTTCTTAGTCAGGACCTGCAATATTTTCTTTTTTGAAATTTCAAAGTGTTATTTCAATTGGATTTCAAGCTGTGAGGCATAGAAGGTAGTTTCACTTAAATACTGAAGTGCTGCAAACAGAAATGAAGACAGACAGACTTTACTATGACACTAGCTCCAAAATAAGACTATGCTGAAATCAATGGGCTGTGAAAAACACAAACAAAACCAGTTTACTTTGTAGCAGAAGCAAGAGCAGGTGTAAATGCCAAATTACTTCAAAACCATAATCCAATTAACTACAATGGTGAAGCTGGGAGACAGTGAATGAGTCTGTTGTTCTGATAAAGAGCAAAACATTTGCATTGACATCTGATGATAAGGAAGTAACATTATGACCCTTAACTAAAACTGAAACCACAGATGATTGTCAGGGACAGCAAAATGTTACTAAAATAGTGCTGTATACAGCTACAGAGATATCAAAGTTTGGCCATAAATCAGGCAAGACTGAAATCCAGCAAGTGGAATCCTGTCAATGCAAGCCATATATTCAGATTCCAGCTGTTTCTTGTCACCAATTAATAAAATTTCTAATAGACATGGGAGCACAACATTCACTAGTAATGCAGTGGGACGCTGAGAAGCTGGGCATACGATACAGACGGTAAAATCACTGGAGTAAATGGAGCAAGTGTTATCTGCCAAACTGCTGAGGTTAATTTGTGGCTCCTGGGCAAGAAGTAGAAGTCTTCTCATCTTGACCCTAAAAGAAATCCAGTGACTGAAGTGCACTCGTTCCATGCCTGCAATCCTCAAGTCAAAACTGCTGGTGTATCACAGAGCTGTATTTTTGCTGCAGCACAAAATGAATTTCTGAAGTCATAGCTGCTTTGGCTCCTCTAACAGCTTCAATACCAAACAGAGAAAACCTAACAGCCACAAGACAGGCACCTGAGGTGGTTTCACACTCTCCTTATTCTAATGCCAATGCTTCGAAACATGACAAGGCTCAACTGGCACTTACCTGGAAGGAAGGACAATACACCTTGAACAGGCTCTGCATAGGTATGAACATTCACCCATGATTGCACAAACTGTACTTGCCGAACTTTTACAAGCTATCTCACTCCTTCCAGACATGAAATTAAGCTAGGAAGACCCTCCTGAAAAGATGGGCGATGCACCACCAGCAGTGCAGCAAGCATTTAATGAAATAAAAGTTATAACTCCACCTGAGAGATACGAAGTTCAGGCAGTGAAACAGCTTGAATCACTTAGGGATCATGTATCAGGATAAACCTTACTAATTTTTTCTGCTTTGTATTTTCTTCTTCTTTGTCTCTATTTCATGAGTTCTTTTACTCAGAGTTCGAATTAAAACATAGGAGACGGGGAGCTGTTCTTTGGACTCAGATGTTTATTGTTTCTTATCTATGGCACAGCTGCACAGAGTGCCTCTAAGTTAACAAGGTGGAAATGGCCCCCAAGTACTACCTTCCAAGGTCTTTTAAAGTCCAAATTACCCAATTATGGAATGCCAACTAATTTATTTTTACTTATAATCCAATAACTAATCATTTATGTTCTGCACTGCGGGTTTTTTGAACCAATACCAGACCACCAAGATCTGTGAAGAAGAAGGAGGAAAGAAGGAGAACTAACCTACACCCAAAATCCTCCATTTTGTTACATGCATATTATTATATCCCAGAAACCTAAATTTTCTACACCTCTACATATTCCACTCAGTGACGTAACAAATTTCTTTTTAACCACACAGCAACAATCCCAGTGCTTTCACACAATTTGGGAAGTTTTTCCCAAGGCTTCAGTCAAATGCAGTGTGCTTTTGAGGATCATTACCTGTCAGCACTGAAAGACTGAAATTCTCTGAACCCAGGGTTCCAACAAAACCCCTCTGAGACTTCGGCTGTTTTCCTGTTCCAGGAATAAAATCAGAACACCCCCAATGAAGATCAAAGGAACCAGTTTCAAGTGGGGAAACTGTCATTCTCTCAATTTACATGACAAAGCTCACAGAAAACAGCCAAGATGATGTGATAATCACTTTTCCTTTAGGCCCTTTTAACTCTTTGTGGTAGATACAGGAACATTATAAAAATTGATGGATTGTTCCTTTTTTTTTAAACAATCGGTTTATAGTCGGCCAAATGGTAAATTTTGTTTTTATAGGAACCTGCTAACAGATGAAATCGAGCTGTGATGAATGGATGAAACCTTCAAATGCCACCATAATTGTCTGTATTTTCAGTTTATTGATGTGATTGTGATTTGTTTGTGTTTTCATCACAAGCGCCTTGTTGGGAGACAAAAATATTAGTAAGATTGCACATTTTACGTATTATTAGTTTGATTTTGGCTAACTTTGTCTTTCCACTGAAAAAAATGGTTGGAGGAAAAGCTTTTACGTTTATCTTACGGATGTATAATTTTGTCTCAACCAAACTTAGCATGGGAGTTGGTACAAGAATTCACATTTAGAATCAAGAAAAATATATTAAGCGTCCAAGTTCTTTCTTGGAAGGCTTTAGATTTATTATGATTTGACTAAATTTTTCAGAGATATTAACAAGTGAACTAAATAAATCTTAAGAAAACAAAAGAAAATGTTACATACAAAATGGTTGAATACCCCTCCTAGCCCAGAAGGGGGGGCAGCCATGGACCACAAATGGGACATGGATAAAATACAGGAAAGCCTTTTACCAGCTCTCAAGCAACTCCACCTGTAACCGTTTTTGGAACCAAATGCGTTATCAATCATTAGACATTCCAAAGTACATCAGAGAGTTGTACTTCCACTTGAACGTGTCTGATGTACTACTGGGTTTCCTACCACGTGTCCCAAAAGGGTATTTTAACTTGACCTCACTTCTTTTATTTATGCTAATCAATATGGCAACTATAGCACTTTCTGCACCACGCATGCTTCTCAGTTGTGGGCGCAACTTACTGCGGCAGCAATTGTAAAAGAATGTGATGAGGGTGATTTGCCCACAGCAATACAAAAAAAAAAAAAACCAACCTGGGATAATACAACTGAATTTAAAAAGGATAATAATTTCATTTATGAACCCACCTATAGGAAAGCCACAGTTTCTGTTTTGTGTCAGGATTCAATTACATGGAGATGTACTGTATGTCCTGGAGAATACAGTATAGGCCCAATGTAAAGATGTGTTTGCATGCAAACCTTTTGTATGAGAACTTTTTCGTATTTTGTACAAAAACTTTGTAAGCATAAGCAGTCTGTTGAAGGTACACTATTACCAGAAATGCATCAAATTACAAAATCCCTAACGAGTGCTCCTTGTCAATCTTCCCCTTTTGATCGCTCCAAACCAAAGATTGCCTTAAAGGAGTTAACCCCAATTCCTGGCCTCTTTCTTGCTCTTCTCTCTTTTCTATTTCTTTCTAATCTCTCTACCTCACATTTTACTGGTAAATAAAATCCCTACTATTGACTTTGGCATACACATTTGACTTTGACTTTCGTTTGCACCTTAATTCTGGTAGAGGCATCTCTCAATAATTCGATGTTAACAGCTTGTTATCTTCTTCCCAGTACAATCTCTCTCATTTGTTCTTTGTTTTTGCTAACTAACACTTAAGATCACAAAGAAGCAGTCATTTGGAGAAAAGAACTAAGGAAAAATACAGGCTTAGCATGATTGTAAAAAAATTCAAAATAGAAGTGAATGCCTAAAAAAAAGGGTCAAAACCAAATTCCTAATAAGTTTTGCTGCACTGATTTTAAAATTCCTATCAGTATCCTTGAATAAGCCTGTACTAATCTGAATTGTACAGCTGAGTTATTAAAAAAAATGTTCTTTCTTGCCCAGAGCAATTTTTTGCATGGTATATTTTAGGTCTAGTGAGCAAATTGGAAGAAGTACTGCTGACATGACATAGGAACTGAGTAAAAGAAAGCCTTTAGTAGGACAAATTGAGAATAAAGGAATCACTCCATGTTTAGAATGTAAAATTTGATAGCAGGCACACCTGACAAACAGGAATTTATTTCACAATAACAAACTCTCTGAATCCATCATTTATGAAAGCAGTTACAAGAGTCACTTATTTAAATTCATTGCTTAATGCACTGGCAGATGCTTCCTAATTATTCGAATAAAGAGTGAGAACATTTTTTTCAAAGGATGTGCATGCCATTAAGCATCTTCTACTTCAGCAACTATCAAATTTGTGATGATGTCTTTCATAAAGTTTTGTTTATGATGTCAGGCAATCACTTAATATACCATAAATGCCAGTAACTAAAAATTTTATGTTATGACACAAAACCTCACGCCTATTTGCTGTGTTATCCCTAGCAAGTATTCCAGCCTGCAACGAATACAAATCAAATACTGCTGTCAGCAAGACAAGTTGCATTTCAAGTTTCTTCCATCAGCTGTCTCCAAGAAAAACACCCAAATAGTCAAGCACTGAAAAGTTCCAGGATTGCAAGAAGCAACACAAGTTTTATAGACATTTGGAATTACCATTACATTCAAGCTTGTACTGAAACTTTTTAAATGCTAGCTTTACTAAAGAAGCAACATTAATACATTAATACCTAGAAGAGAGGGGAGAAAATATACAGTATTATATTACAACTACTTCATTGTGAAATTGCAGTATGCTTTCAGCTCTGAAAGGAGAGAACAGGCTTAGCCATATTCTACAAATATCAGAAGTCAAGAGTTAACATTCAAAGTTACTGTGCCTCGATTCATAAAATAACAAAGTTGTACTTTTCAACACAATAACTGTTTTGAAATAAATAAAGTTATTGTGTTCAAGTAAGTTTTAAGCGACGTCAAAGATTATATAATGAATTTCATTAACAAAATAGATTGAAAAGCAAAGTAGAATTTTGAGAGCAGAAACAATACTTCATGAAAAATGATTCTCTTTCTCTGCAGTGAGAGAAGATGTAAACCGGCTTTGGTAAATCGTGGCTTGCAAGTAAGTACTACTAACTTGGGCAAAGTTGTTGAAAAACAAAAAAAACTTAAGATGGTTCAGTTTTAAGAACAGAATATTAATTAACCAGAAAAAGGCAAAATACTGATGTCAACAACAAATTTTATGCAAGAGCATTCATATGTTCAAAGTGGAAACACCATGATGCCTGGAGGAGGTGGATGAAAACACACTAAGAAGAAAAGGGAAATAGAAAGAACAACATTCTGTCTGAAAAGGATGCTGTGAAGAAGCAAAAAAGAGAGGAAAAGGCTAAATAAATAAACAAAAGAAAAAAACAAACACAGAAGTTAAATTGCTCAGAAGAATTTCTGAAAAACTGATCTACCACAAAGGAGATAGCAATAGAGCGAGTAAATCTGTTGCGGTGAGCCATGGCCACCACCACGGTCAGCTGCATCAACTGGACCAAAGGATCCATTGGTTTGATGCCTCCACAACCCCAAGGCCTTGACAGTGAGCACCCAAAACACTGTGTGAGAATATGTAGATCTGTGCCTTGCAATTGGCCGCTGCCCTCACCTCCCCTTTATTCCCATATTTGGTAGCTTTTCCAGAAAGCTCTATGTTCCTTGCTGGTTGATTGGCCCCTGTTGCTCCTCCCCACCTACCCCCTCTCCCATTTGTTGTAATCCCTTTTCCCCACCTTTGTAACACCCCCTGACTGATGGTTACTGTGTGCTTTCCACGCCTATTCTGTAAGGGTACAAAACTCCGTGTCAGTCCCACTTTCCAGGCCTCTCCGGGGCTTTTCCATGTTCTCCAATAAACCCTTCCCTGCCCTTGTGAAGAAGTCCCTCGGCTTCATTCCTTCCTCCTCCACGCCCCCTTGCCATCGGTGGGCAAGGAGAACCCGAGCCGGGGCTTCGCCTGCCCTCCTGCGCCGCGACTGGCCTCCATCTCCCCCTCCGGGGCAGGTGGAAGATTGCCCGGTGCTTGTGGCAGCTCGCTAGCTGGCGAACAGCACCACGGCATAAATCCAGTGAGATCTATAAAGTTTTGAGGGCTTTTATGGGTGTCAGAGACTGAAGACAGTTCATGCCTCAAACGTTGATACAAAGTTTTGCTCATTATAAAGAAGCTACAACCAAAGAAGCTTGCCTGAAGACTGGGACTTTGGACTGAAAGTCAAACAGCTGATTAGATAAAGGGAATCACATTGTTCAGTCATCCCAGGCTGAGGGAAAGGTATGCATCCACAAAAGGCCAAAGTCACCAGCTGTGCTGAGAATCGTCCCTGGATGAGTTTGGGGTGGGGGGAGAGCACAGGTCACAGAAGCCAGGTTTACACAGACTTATCCCCAGTCGAGGTGGGAGTGGGGCGGAGGTTTGGGGTATGTGGTGTAACCTCTGGTCAGAGGCAATAAACACCCATCCTCTGTTACACAAACCGGCCCAGCTGTGGAACCCCCAACCCCACAGGCCACATCCATGGGACTCACGTGAGAGGCAGCTGAGGGGGAGTCATAATCCATCAAAGAGTCCCCCAAGTGCTCCCCAGAGGCTTTGCACCACAGAACTGCACGTGATGCAATAGATTCAGAGTCTGCTGTAAGACACTGTCCCCCTCCCTCAGGGGACATGCCTGGACATTGCCACCTGGCTTGAGGGTGTATTAACCCATGGGATTCTACACTTTTCATGGGGTTCTACACTTTTCATGGGGACCTTCACCACCAAGAAGACCAGCTGGAGAGGATCAACAGAACATCATTGGGATTCACGGTGTGGTGATATTTTCCTCATTCTGTCCCAGTCACTCTCTTTCTGTTCCCCCCCCCGCTATTTTCTATTTTTTTCTTTCTCTCTCTCTCTCATATTTACTATCAAATAAAACCCATACTATTGACTGGCATATGGTCTCATTTGCACCTTAATTCGGATAGAGGTATTTCTAAGAACCTCAATAACCGGATATTAACAATGGGTTAAACTGCAAATGAGAGAAGAACAGAAATATCAGTGTACAAAAACATGCAAAGAAGAACCACAACACAATACTGACTAAGCCTGCAACAGAATATCACAGCGAAGTATAAATATAAATGAAAACTAAAATATAGGCAAATGTTTTCATCCAATTAAAGCAAGAAAAGATCCAGGTCTGAAAAAATATTTCTATGGATGTCTTTTGAGTTATTATAGACTAATTACACAACTATTTTAAAACAAACAGTGATTTCTCAAAGTACCCTTTAATTAAAAAAAAAAAAATTAAAAACCAAAAAAAGGTTTCAACACACACCTCTTTAATTTATACAAGGTATAAAGCTCTAGTTACAAAAGCTCAAGGTGACTTTGACCTAAGCAGATTCCCAGTCCCATATATTTGTAGAAAAGAAGTTTCTTTGTACCTGAAATAATTTGGGTCAAATAAAGATTCAAAAGAAGTCAATAAGCATTTTGCTATTGATTTCAATGAGCCAATACTTCATTCTGATGGTTTATTGCTGATAGAATTTCAGAACATTAATGTTTAGAAAGATATATAATATCGAGTAAGCCACTTAATTGCATCGAACAAACTATAAAGTAAAACCATTTACTCTATATTAAAGAATTTCAATATAACATTTATTTCTACATAACATTTAGCAGAAGGCTAAACTGGCTGTCACAAGAAAAATCAAGCTTTCAATATAGAAGAATAGGTTCTGCAAATAACCTTGGGCAAGAGCTTCAGCAGGTAAACTGTCAGCCACATTTTTGACCAAAATATCGCTTACATTGAGCAACTGAACCAGAAAAAACATGTAGGAAAAGTTTAGTAACATCTTTCTAATGCTCCACATCCAATCTGGTATCACACATTTAGCAGGTGAAGTTTCTCTGAGGTGAGGTTTTTTTTCCTCTGCTTGTTATGAGGATACCTTTTTTTTTTACTTATATAACATGAGTGAACTGTAACTTGCTTACTCCGAAAGGCAACTAATGGATGGAGCCCTGACTTACAGCAGTGTCTACCTCAACAAGGAACAGTGATGGCTAGAAGCTTCTGTACATAATGTACATGCTCACCCTTCTCAAAGACTATGAAGGGAAAGTCTGATCACACATCAGGAAGAAAACAGTCACAGTCCTCTAAGTACTACTTTTACTATCCCTCAACTCCTGCTAGTAGGAGGCGGTTTCTGCCAATTCCATCTAATCATCTTTTACATGTCCTAAAACTCCTTCAAGTGATAGAGAACGTGGCATCTGCCTTGATAAAGTACTCCAAAATATAAGCTATTTTCAGCACTAGAAAGTACATCTTTATGTCTTTCCCTAAGGAGTTAAAGAGGCCCCTATTAGTGAACATCTCTTCTGTTTTTAAGTGTCTGTTTTCAGTGATCTATATTCCCTCAAAAGCTAATCTGAACAGCTGGCATGCATTGCAACCGCAGGTATTAGCAGGAGTGTGTATTGCTCCCTACCAGTCCACATCTCTTCTTCCCTTCCTCTTTACACCTTGCTAAAGCCAAAGGAAGTGAATTAGTATATACACCATGTAAATAATTTAGGATGTCCTTTGAAACATGTAAGCTGGCTAACAAAAAGCTACGAACAGCTTCAAATATGGATGTCAATTGTTTAGCTATCTTAAAGACATAACAACTTTAATTTTAAAAGCTAGTCTGTGATATCATAAGTAAAGCATTACCAGTACACCTGTGCTGTTGTCACAGTATTTTGAATAAAGTTTCTTTAGTTCCCTATGTACCTGTAACTTTGAAGATCATCTTTCACATATACAGTGGAAAAAAAAGAAATTACCTTCTGGAGCGGAAAAGCATAACTGAACCACTACTATCTGAATTACTCTGGTAGATGACAGTCTTCAGAAGCTTCCTCAAAGAATACTGTTCATTATCATTATATGAACTAAATTGAAAGAAAAAATGGATGATAAATGAAGTATTTTTCATCCCGTCTTGTTTCTGCATTTTCATTTCTTTCAATTGTCTTTACTTTCTTTTTACGTTTTGGATCATTCTAGAACTACAAAAACTACTACGATTCATCCTGTTAAGTATGAAGAGAAATATGAAAATATATATTTGAAAATAATACCAGTTTAGGTGTAGGATTTTAACATTATATTTTTTAATCCTTTTTAGTGCAATTAATTACTCCATCAGGAACAGGAATATTGAGAAAGATTGCACTTAACCACTTCTTTAACCATTTTTGCTTTCCAGAAGGCAGCTGGATTGGCAAGAGAAGAGATAAGGTAACTAAGACCAGCAAAGCAAAAATAACCTCAAATTTAGCCTCATTTTGTAAGATGAATACTATAGCCTAACCTCTCATGTAGTATAAAATACGTTATCAATCAGGTACCTTGCTAAAATCAGTAATACTCTGACAGAAGTTTCCAACTTGCAGAGTTCTTAGCACAACATCCAAAGTTGATCTAAAGGCCATTGTATGAATTAATTTGGAATCTTCTTGTCAAAAACAACATGTTTGTTATCAGCCTCTTGAGTGATGCTAACAGGGAAAACAGGCAACTTTATAAGATTTGGGATACTGTTATCCAAAGGAAGAACTATCTTCAGTAGTAAAAGTTCCAACCATCACAAAATACGGTCTATTTTGTGTGATACTAACATGGTTTAGCTTTCAGCAGAGCCACACTTTTGCCTATAGAAAATTCTCCAGGCACTTAACATATTTGATGATTTTTTGATTTGCTCATAAAGACTTATTAGATCTTAAGAGTTATTTTCATACATTTGAAATATTTGAGATTGCTGGTGAAACCCAAAGTCCTGTCAATCTTTATTTGCTAACCTATACATTGGACGATCAGAATTTCATTTAAGTAAAATAAAAAAATTACTTCAAATTATTCATAAGACTACCTGTGTCTTTTAGTTGAGATAACACATCATTCTTGTAGAAATTATCTCAAATAATAAGGAAAATATTGCTAACAATGACCTGTATGTCAATGGAAATGAAAAGATAGTCTTCAAAGCTCTCTGCAGTCCATCAGTAGTGGTTAAGCCTTTGATTAATTTCAGTATAAATACTAACAATATTGAAGTGGGCCACATGTGAAAGTTTAGCACAATTTTATTACCATGCAAATTTGCACAATACTTTCGAATGGACTGGTATTTTGTGCATTAGATAGCCCACAGAAAAAAAATACTATATTTAAAAATAAAAGCAACAAGCCCATGAAGAGCAGCTCAAACCAATTCTCAAAGACAGGGCTTGAATGTCTAATTAAAAAAAGAAAAAAAAAAAAAGAAAAAATTTAGAATTCCTACAATGGTGATCACAAATAGCATTTAATGGTGTTTGTATATTACACAGTGTGCTAGTTTTTATTCTGTATTTCACATACCAGTGCTAAACTTTGAAGTTCCAACTGTCTGATAATTCAACACGCCCCAGAAAGAAACACATATTTAATGTCAATTTACTAAAGAGGAGGTTAGAAATGTGTTTGAAAATTACTTCTTTTTTTTTTTTTTTTCCCCAGAAATGCTCATAAAAATCTCTGAAAGAGACCAGAGTGGAATTTCATACTGTATCAGGACTGACAGAAACATTCAGAATTTATTTTAACAGTCTGACATATTTATCATTACATTAATATCAAAACTGCATTAAAAAGTGAATTTCAGTACATGCAATGAGAAATTGGCTACACTACAAAAGCACTGATAATAGTGTTATCTCTTCTGTTCCAGCAAATATAACCTCAAAGAGGAAGCTTCCTTCTATTGACAATTCAAAGCCTTCTTGAGTATTCACATTATGACTCTGACACTTGCATGACTGATAAGAGACAAAGTCAGAAAAAGTTTGAAGGTCATTCTTTTGTCTCCCTTGAAACTGGTATTTTTATTACCATCTAGCAAGCCTTTTCTGGGAAACTCTTTTTTTGGAAATGCATTCTTTTTGGGTAGATATTAAAATGCAACTACTGCATGACTGAAAGTATTCTACTCACTTTTTTTAACGTGCCATATTAAAATTAAAACTTCAGGAATAATAATACTGACCTTTAAAGTGAAAAGCAGCAGCACTGAGATTAGGAAATATACCTATACATACCAAAATGTTTGCTCATTATGTTAAAAGATTAAGCTTTTAAAACTGATTATGTCTAGGATCTAAGCAGCAACTTGAATATGTATTTTCACTAAAATTTCCAAAGAGTTGTAGAGAATTATAAAAATATTAAAGGACTGAAAACTGTGTTTGAAAGTCAGAGGAAGGAGGATAAAAAAAAATATTTCCATGGTATGACCTGTTAAATACAGAAAAATTATATTCATAGCATGTAAAAAAAGCAAATTATACTCACAGTATATTAAAAATGAATATATGGCAAAGGGGCCAGGGTTCAACCACTGTAATTCTTCAAATAATGACAGATAATCCACATTGAAATGTTTTTTACATACAAAGGACACAACATATTTTAAAATTATTATCACACATAAATAGCATTTGTTAGTTTTACAGTTTCTCAGTTGAGAAATAAATTTAATAATTAAACAAAAATTATATCAAACTTGTAACCTAAGACCTAAAGTAAGTCAAGATGTTACACTGAAATATTCATTAAAATTATTGTGAATTTGAGTTAACTATTAATTAGACATAGACACCCTCCCAATCCCCCACCACATCATTTAGAATCTCTTCTCAACACCAAAATCACTTTACAAATTTGGAACAAGGAAGTTTACCCCTTGGTATAGTCATTTTCTAAACAGTCATTTTAAAAGGCACTTTTACTGTCAATAAAAAATTACAAGATTGAAGAGAAAGGATCTTCAACCTAAGTAGACAAACTATATTTTCTCATCCGATGTACAGTCTAGCAAAGCCCTTCACTTAGGAAAGCAAAACATTTAAGTCAAGATTCTGAGGAGCCTACAGACATTTGTTCTTTTCAAGAGATAGACAGAAGAGCAGTACAGTGCTACTAAGACAAAAGCAGACATGGCCCAAAGCTGTATCTTAGCTTTTGTTCATTTATACATATATCAGCAAGAAATGGATATACATTTATCATATACAATATCATATTCATTTAATGAGCTTTTACCAGAATACGCCTGGTAAAATAGAAGACACGCTTTCTCTTATGAACAGGCATATCAGATACAAATCTGTGACTGAAATGATCTTCATGAACTAGACCCTCTTGCACAAAATCACTCTTCGTATCAGAACGCATTTCAGAATTTGACTGGAAGAATACCACCATTACTGATATAAAGATGCTTATGTTGAGCTGCTGTGGACTCAAAGACTGCTTAAATTAGCAAGTAGTGCATATTAATTCTGCAAACCCATATACACACTATACACATCTCAAATAGTTCTATTTCAAACTACTTCCTCTTTGGTCCAACGGACTGAACAAACCAGTACCATTTGGGAGTGTACAGGCTCAATTCCTAAAGTTCACCTTCTGGCATTATTTCACGCTAAAGGATCGCAGGCCATGCGCCTTGTTTATTGCAAACCAAAGTACTGAAGGTGGGAATAAAGGTGGCACGGGCATCAAAAGAGCAACCCTCATCTGAACTTGGCACTGATGTAAGCGAACATTTCATGCTTCGGAGGAGGACAATGAAGTCAAGAGATAACTGAGACCCCACTCATGGAGAAGGATATTGCAGAGTAGAAGAATTGAAAAGCATTTAGAAAGAGAACTCCTTATAGACAGAAGACTAATTTTATAGGTAGAGTGGAAACAGATACTACTAAGAGCAGACCTCAATGAGCAGTCAGTATGTGACACCTGGGAGATTCCATTCTCAGTTACCTACTGATTCCACAAGAATCAATAATATTTTAAGTGCACTTTTGATATAAAAAAGGGCACTATGAAAGACACAGGAAGCACATAATAATTTCAGGTAAAATGACCTGAGCTCGTTCAGTAAAATAAACTGAAATAATAATAGCAACACATTTTAAACTTTCAATTTTAGATTTTTGTATTTCAAAAGAGCTCAGAAGAAATGAAAAATTACCAAGGGAAATTACCCACACTAGAAAAATTTGGTGAACTGAGTGAGTCAGAAACTAACCACTGAAGTTTCTTAAGTTATCTTGAATCTATATCCCACACATCTTAAAAATAAATAAGCAAATAAATAAATTATTGACCTTTTGGAGAAGGATTCCAGAACTAACTGATGAATAATCCCATATGTAATATAATGAACAACCAGAGCTCAGAAAAAATTGAAAAAGAGTAACTAGCAAATACATTTTCCTCCTGAAAGGTCAAGAAGCTTAGGGACAAAATGAAAGTTGCCCGGAGGCAAACTGAGGTGGCCCCATAAATGAAACGTGAACAAGTAGCTCACATTTCAGTAATTAAAGCAGAGAAAAAGCAAGAAGGTTAATATGCAGTAAATAGCGGTAATAATCCCGTTTCCTAATTCTGTGAATGTTTATGACAAATAAAAGGGATACAAGTGTCCACAGCTGACAGAATGCATCTATACCACGTAAAAAGTTGCATGAAAACTCAAAAAGCAGAATTCCAAAGCTAATACATGAGTCTTAAAGCCCAATAACAATTTTATGTATCAGTTTGAGACAAATCTATCTGCCCACGTTAGTCTAAATCTACAGAAGAGCATACACAGAAACCAAACACATCCTGGAAAGAAGGAAGTAGAGTTTCAGTAACATGAAATGTTTCTGAATAAATTTTGAAATAAAGAAAAATTAAACATACAAAGGAACATGAAAAATGAGATGAAATACAGCACACTTGATCCAAAGAGATACGTTCCAGACCCATTAGACATAATCTATTTCTTAAAGTAATTAGTGCTCCTGACAAAAAAAAAAGTGCTACTATTTATCTGGACTTTGGCATTTCATTCAGTTATATTTAAAGGTGGGAAAAAATGGGATTGGAACAAACTCTATAAGCAGTTTGAATAACTGGCTCAACAGGAGACAGGCTGTTTAAAAATACATAAAGGAAGTCTGTATCTTGGGACTAATTTATGAAATTTAAAGTTGATGACTTGGGTGCAAAATGGGTACTAATGAATTCAGCTGAGGCCAGAAAGGAAGCGAGATAAAAACCACCACTACTTTGCACAGGAAGAACTGAAAGTCAAAAGTCAGAATGATTTCCACAAACTATGTTCTCATTGTATGAAAAGAACTCAGACAGGAAAAAAGTATCCATTATATAAGTATGGGCCGAATGTGATTCATTACTGTGATCAAGTAAGTCAAAATCAAGGTAAAAAGTGTTGCGTGCATGATCCACCCAATAATTAAAAACTTAATTTGAATACAAAAGGTGGTACAACAGCACTGCCAGATGAGTCTGGGAGCAAAATCTTAAGTCAGAGACTTTGATAAGATATATTTGCCCATGACTGGACAATGCATAAGGGCCCTCCTGCTACTGCATACTCATGCACTATGAATTAGGCGTTAAAGGTATATTCGAGATCACAGCTATATAATATGGTGTAGATGACTGAATAAAAAAAAAAAAGGCAAAAGAGAAGGAAAAAAATTCAAAAAAATATTATGCATATGGACTGAATTTGTTAGCTTGGTATTTATGTTAATAACCCAACTGAACAGAGGTTCATTAAAAAAAAAAATCAGCAGACGTGTACTTGTCACCTATACCAATAAAATCCAGGATTCTGCTGGAAATTATTTCTGCTTTTTGTTTTTTGTTGGGCTTTTTTTCCCCAGTTATCCTTTTCTTTTTCAAATTGCTGTTCTGTATTTACTATTCCAGCTTTGCTGTCTGTTTTCAGGATGCATTTTGCCCTGTGCTATATACGCTGTCTTTTTTGGAAGACAGCATATTCAGAACATAGATGTTCAATTTATACAGAAAATAATCCTCTGAGTAAGAGTGGTTTGAATGTGTCTTTAACCTGCTCCTTCTAAAATTTTTTTCTCTGCTTTAAAGAAGCTTGTGTGGAGGGATTTCAGTTGTTTGTTCTTAACTAAATGAAGCTTTCCAATATTTTAGCAGAGTTAGGAAATTTGCAAATTAAACAAACAGAAGAGGAAGCCAGAGAAAATACAAATTAAAGTCTTTGTATTGTTTTTATTTTTGCAGTTACTTAAGTTTTGCAAAATATTTGTAGACCTGAATTTGATCTAGTGGGTTTTAAAGGACAAGAGCAAGACAGTAGACCACAGGTCTGTGTGAGCGATACCTGAAGTGGCACGTATGTTCACATCACAGCCTTGTGGTTCTGTATATTCCAGAGCTAATTAGTGATAAAGTAAGTGAATAATTATTGGGATTTTAAATGACTAATAGCATAATTTTAATTCAATTTTGATCTTAAATCAATTCTTAAAATCTATTATTAAACTGTGCAGCTGATCCAATGCTTGCATTATCTCCATTTACTGTAGCACACTTCTAGCTAAATACACATCCAGTTCTTTACAGGGCCATACAAAACAGCTGTGGGTATTACTATGTTGTACTGGTTTTAACACCAGCAGGGAAATTACACTCCAAATAAGCCACTTCCCTTCCCCCTCTCCTTTTGGTAATTTCCTCATTTCCAGCATTAAGAATATCTTAAATGACAGTACTGAACAAGACCAGATAGTATTTATTAAGCCATTATACCACTGATTTAAGTGTTCTCTGTCTACAAACAAATAAAATATCAATAATAGAACTACACAGAAAATTGTTTTTTTCAATTACTCTAGTATTTAGCCACACAGAAAATTGTGGAAAAATTCCTACTTTTATATATCTAACAGGGCTTACTCTGGTTAATATGAACTATGGAATATTTTTATTTTCTTTGAAATGTTTTTTAGAACACTGACTATAAAAAAATCACAAACCAAATTCTTCTTTCATTCCATTGACCCATATTAGAAGTGTGAGAGACTGGTAAATGCAGACAACTTCCTTCTTTTAAGTGGTAGTACTATTTTTATTTCATGTAGAGCATTTTGCTATGCTAAGTGACCCCAGGACCTGTGAACATGAAAAAGACTATTTCATGCTTTTGTTTACTGCTCAAAAGCTAGACTTGCAAGACTGTCAGTAAAAAACTCTTTTTAATTTGCACTGTACCTGAAGTTAAAGCGCCACAGCCTTTAATAGCTTTGGTTTAAATATTAACGATAGACTTTTACGGGGAACAGTGAAAAACACCTCCTTTTTCAGTACAAACACATACAGAAGAACTACAGTCTATTTCAAATAAATATGAAAGTTTGATTCTCTGAGTACTGAATACCAAGAGTAGGTGATGCACATAAAATCTGCTCCTCAACCCACTTCTGTGCATCATATTAGCTTGACACAAGATGCCTTTAAAACCTTTAAAGAGCAGATCAATCACAGCTATGTTATGCACAGGCAAACTCTCCTAAGATGGGCTATAATTCTGCAATGGCTTTTTAAGTGAGAGACAAGTGTGTGTGTCTAAAGGCTACTGTGAAACAGAAATAATTCCTTGTTCTAAAGCTTGTGTAAAGCCTACTCCTTTTGTGAACTTGCTTCTCAACAATGTGTACATAAAAAAAGTTGGAATGCTGACCAGAAAACAGGGTAAAAGTTGAATTATGTCCTCCTCATATGCCAAGAAT
Organism: Struthidea cinerea; assembly: GCA_013397865.1. Taxonomy (NCBI): domain Eukaryota; kingdom Metazoa; phylum Chordata; class Aves; order Passeriformes; family Corcoracidae; genus Struthidea; species Struthidea cinerea. Next base: position 1,834,096 of record VZTI01005041.1, on the reverse strand, counting down.
AAGGACAAACCAGTGTGAAAACAATAATTCCCTTGCAAACATTTTTGGTGACTTTTTGGAGAAACACTGCTTCCCACTTACATAGCATAATAGCATAAAATTGACTTAGCAATGTCTGCTTCTAAATATAAGCGTTTATAATGTAACAGCCATGTAGGCTATTCTTGAGCAAGATCTAATTGAAACAAATATAAATCAAACTTCTCACCCAATAGTTTACAACAGAATCCCAATAGTTTAGCTTGAACTTGTCCTTTGGACATTGTTGGAATCCTGGGTTGTAGCTTTATGGGATATTGTAATGTATATTGTAATGTAATGTATATGCATGGAACAAAATGGAGGATTTGGGGTGCGGGTTAGTCCTTCTTTCTTCTTCTTCTTCACAAATCTAGGTGTTTTGGTATTGGTTCAAAAAACTCACAGTCCAGATAATAAATGAATAGTTTTATAAGTAAAAATAAGTTACTTGGCATTTCATAATTGGGCAGATTGGATTAAAAGTGGCCTTGAAAGTTACAACTCGGGGCCATTTTTCCACCTTGCTAACTAAGAGGCACACTCCATGCAGGAATGCCATAGATAAGAAAATAACAAACAACAATTAGAAGAAAAATCCTGACTCAATCCTGCATCTCCTGTGCTTTAATCCAAACTCTGAGTACAAGAACTCGAGAGGCAGAGGCAAAACGAAAAATTAAAGATTTTTACAGGACATAACAGAAAAGCAGAAAGCTTTAATATTACTAACACATGTTGTATGGCATTTCTGGTAACACAAACTTTAGAGAATCTGCAAAATAGTTTTTAGATTTTTACAGGATATTTTACAATGACTATTGAGAAGATGAAAGTGTATATATATACATTCAAATTCTTTTATAATTACAATCATTACAATAAACAGAACCACAACACCAACCAATGAACATCAGATAAAGAAACTATTAATCTGAGAAATGCAAAAGAGTCAGGAAAGGAGGTCCTTAATTTACTGAAAGATTCTCATTGTTTGTTCTAAAGCTAGAAAAATTTTTATTTCTGCTATTGAAGCATTATTGTGCCAAAAGAAAAATGAATACACACATGTTCCTCCTTCAAGCTGATTTTCACAGTTGCTTTGAATAGGTCTACTGTTATAAAAGTCACAAACAACACCAACCCCTCCTCTGCTCCAATCCAACCAACCAACTACAAAAACAATTGAACCAGTCAACTCTTGCCTTTACCAGAGCACCTACTTATTTTCACATTCTGTTCATATGTATAACCTTGCCAAGTACCAGCTTAATCTATTTTAATTTTAGTATAGGAACAGGTTTTGCCTATCTGAGCACACCAGCTGAAGTAAAAACTGATTCCTCAGCTACCAGGGTTCAGACTCTGTTTAATTGTAATGCAATTTTGCTGCTAGGCAGTGGGGGGAAAAAGAGAAACTACCAAGAACAGGACTCTTCTAAGTCTCAAACTGAATTGAACAAATAGCAGTAGTTGCAGCATCATTAACCTTGAGAATATTTGTAATGCTTCAAAAAAATATGTTAGGAAAATAATGAAAGCAGGTACGTGTGTTTATCCCTGACTATAACATATATCGTCAAGATTTGTGTGGCAACATCTATTTAAAAAAAAATGTAAAAGTCTTACAAATTATTCAAAGAACAGAAAACCAAAAAACATATAAACTGCCACTTAATATCGAGGAACACAGAAATATTTGATATCTAATAGGTGAGGTATATAGTACCACCCTACTTGCCTTTGAAGGCTCAGAAGAACAGACTACAGATACAATCAAACCTTTTAGTTTACCTTTTAATTTAGTCTTTATGTCTTCTTCTACTGTATCTTCCTTCAGAACAGTCAGTTAACATGAAAGGTTAGCCAAAGAAAGGAATTAATGCTGACACCAGAGCTAGACAAAAAAAAAGTCAGAATAATTTTTGTTTCCATGAAAACATACAAAAAGCATTTTATATTTAATAAATTATCAAATAGCAAATAATTATTGCCTTGTAGAAAAAACCCCAAACAAACAAACAAAAAAAAAAAAACCCAACCAGAAGTTCCTTGTGTTCAATTAAAAAAAAATCACCATAAAAATGAGTAATGACAATAAAAAGGTATCTTTCTGAACCAGAGATTATGGGTGAATTAGTCCATGAAGGACTATCTGAAGTATGCTGCTTCATTTACATTAGCACACTCAAATGCATGTTCCTTCTTTTGACAGTTCACAGGCATAAGAGAAGTTCATCTTTTACATTGAAATGACAGCATTAGAGCTAACTAGCAAAACTATATGGAAAGGCAAGAGCTCACCAACATAAAAACACACCAGCTCTAGAAGGCTCTCCAGGACAGAAAATATTTTGAGACCTTCCTAGTAATTCACAAGACAATCCCCAACTGCTGAAATTTTACTTCAGGAAAAGGAACATCTGCACCCTTGTACTACAGACTATGTTTCTACAGGGAATAAATAGGTAAGAGTCACAAAATAATCCATCAAAAATAGTGAAAGATGTTGTTGCACAATATGGAAAATATGGTACTTTCCTCTCCTCTGCCTTCCCCAGTCTGAAAGTTGTAGGATTTCAGAAGAAAACAATTGTTTAATAGGTACAAGAAGAACATCTGCATGGCTCTGAGAGAGCAGAATCTACACAGAGAAAAATCTCTGAACACTCCAGGTGTACTATTTTCTTGTTTTCAGTGTGGATTTTGTAGTGATATCATAGTGTCACTTAAGCAAAAGTATGCTGTCAGAAGCTCTGAAAAGCTGTACCACTGGTCTAAGTCCAAATTTTATTAAAGTCAGTGTTAAATTCTAATTAAGAACTCGGCTAAATCAGCTTTGCTGAAGAGAAGGATAAAATTTACCTTGCCTGTTCCTGAGGGAAATTAAAAGCAAAAGATAAAAATAAATTAAAATGTAAAATTAAAAGAATTCTGTGGGTGGTCAAACACTGGAACAGGTTGGGAAATCTCTAACCATGGAGACATTAAAAATTCTTTTAGACAAAGCCCTGAGCAACCTGACTACCCCTTTGAGCAAGCAGCTGGACTAGACAACCTTCAAAGTTACCTTCCAGTCAAAATTATTTTAATAGACAAGGCTCCTACCATATACATCTCCACAACCAGTAAAGTCCAGGAAGACAGAAAAAATTAGATTCCTGCCTGGCATTTAAACTGGCTTTCTGAAAATGGCTCTTGCTCTATTAATAACAGAAGAACATGAACCAGTTTTTCCCATGTGTCATTCCAGTTTTCTGCCTTAAAGTATATTTTACTGTATTTCATTATCATTCTATCTTCAGATACCTCAAGAATTCATGTATTTGAAGCCTCCCTGACTTCTGTCAAAAGAGCTGTTCTGCAGAAAACAGTTCTTCCAAATGAAAGTAAATGGCTTCTAGGAGCCTATTTACACTTAGCAAAAGGAAGGCAAGGAGTGGGGGCAAGGGGTGTTTATTAGTTGACAGTGGTATCAGTCAATTAAAGTTGGATTTCTGTTATTACAAGAAGCAATTAAAATCTGGCAGCCTCTTTAATTTTTATTTTATTTTATTGAATTTTATAATGATAAACCACTTGCTGCATGATTACTTGTATGAAATTGTTTTACTTCATGAGAACATGCTCCATCCTTACTCAGACTAAATAACAGCATTGGCAATGGAATGGTACTATGGGAACTTCTACAGCATGTGTGTGTCCAGAATTGACCATTTAAGAACACAGAGGTTCTAATTCCTCCTCTCAGCAATGCTTCTGTCCTGACCATCTTCTAACCACTTCTTCCCACAATAAAAAAAGAGTACAAAATATTGTGTAAGGTTGCTGTTTTCTAATATCAAGGTAGAAACACAGGTTATACAGAATGCCAGATACAATCACCCTTGCAATCTCAAAAGTCAGGACAGATGGCTTACAGACTAATAATTTTCCCAACAGTGGTTTAGATATGATGTCCAGTTGTTAATGGGCTGATCTGTTAAGAGAATTAAGATTGTTTTATACTAGGTCTACACCTTACACTTCCAATCAATAGCTTTTTTGACTAAATCATGGCAAGAACTTAATTTAAAGGCTTGAGAAACCCTTTACCACTTGTAGTTTCTGAATAGACTCACGGCTTTGATTACCACAGGAAAGCTATTTCATTAAAAATACTCATAAGTAGTGCACTACTCACTTCTATCCAGCATGACATTAAAAATAATTGGCTATTCCAGTAAAATATTAAGATGTACTTTCAACAGTACTAGGGCTGTGATTAGCGGCAACAGATGCACCAAAATATTGCCGTGGTAAAAGGCCAATCTGGATACCTTACGTTAGTTACTGATAACAACCTGTATGAACTTTTTTTTATCCAACTGAAGGACTAACATAATAATATATCACACAGTAAAGAGACTTTTGTATGTATTGAAACTGCTACCATCAATATGGCTACTTTTAACAAGTACAAACTTTACTTCAAACCTGCTTCCAGATACACTGAAGGCTAAAGGACAATGAATTTACTGTGACTTACTGAGCTTGAAAGGGTGAGTTGTTCTTTAAAACTGTTGCAAGAAAAAATTCCATGTATTTTAATTAGATTCATATCAGAAACCACAGAAGAATTAACCTTGGTAAGTGACATTTTATCCTGATTAGCAGTAGAGACCTAGCATGAATTAAGAATCTCAGGATTCTTAGCATAAACTTCTCAGAGTACCTTTATTTTGTATTGACAAAAGAAAAAATGATACCAGCAGTCAAATATGTCTTTCATTTAACTTCATAAACATACAGATTACTACATATCTGTATCATCAAGAAAAGTGAATAACGATCAGTGGTTATAAAACTACGAAAGGTAAGTAGGGGAAAAAACCAGGATGAATAAACTCTAAAGTTGAACAAATATTCATATTTAATATGCTATTACAAGGTGTTCTATCTAAAAGATCTGTTAAAATACAAATTGCTTCCAAGGACATAACTTGTGTTACACTTAAGGAATTTTAACAACCTTTTAAATATAAGACAATAAAAAAAATCCAATTAATGTAGTGGCAAATACCATCGTCCATTTCACAAAGCATCAATTTACACAGGAAAACCATCTAATATCTGATAATAAAATACCATATTTTCCTCTTTACACAAAAACTTTTCCAACTTCTAATACTTTCTTTTAAGAGAAGGAAAGAAAATGATGAGCTTTGGAAACCATGTTACTTTGTCATTTTAGATCAAGCTTGTCCTTTTCCCTGTTCTCATTTACAGCAAACTTCCAACAGTTGTACAGTTGCAATCTTAAGTATATTGCACAATAAAAATTCTAGAATTTCTATGCAAAATAATAATGAAAAAAGGCAGCAAACTCATGGACAGATAGACATAAATGCTCTCTTAGCCATTGCTGCTATTTGTTTAAAAGCTGATGAAAATCTAGTGAGAATTCTTTGCTATTAGATCAGTTAAATAGCAGCAGAACCACCTCTACAGAAAGCTCAAACCCATGTAATTGCTTTCTCCAGTTCTACTTCTCTCACCACCAGCTCTATACCGATCAAGCTCTGAATAAAAATCAGAATTGTCACAAGACTTTATACACAGACACCAACAGGATGTTTAATTGTCACTCTCAGTCCCAGTAAAACAGGCATAGATTTTAGTGTAACACGATCAGTAAGGGCCCAATCCTAACAAAATTATTTGGCAAAAGATGGAAAACTCCAGAAATAAAACAGAAATAAAGTACTTGTCAAGACAGAAGACTAGCACCACCTTCATAAACCTAAACCAGAACTGAAATAGCAAACAATGTTACTGTGGGATTCAGCTTTCTACAAGCTCTTTGAGCTTGGGAGAGCTTTCTGATGCTCTTCCATGCAGACCCAAAACCTGAAATTAGTTGATGGCAGTAGGGAATAAAGGAACTACCTGCAAGAACCGCAGTAAGAGAGAACATCAGCTTTATAGAATAGACCACATTGAAATATAAAAATATGGTGAAAGAGTACAATCATGCAGTTGAAGTAGCTTGGGTAATCATAAACACAATGCAAAAGCCAAAAGTTTTAAGAACTGGTGATGTTACTTGCACAAGATAACTGGCAAGAGTAAGTAGTGTTGTCCAAGCAAAGGAAACAGATGTCTTTTGATCTTCTGAAAAATCCCAGGAATTTAAGAACAAATTAAGTGTCATCTAAAATTACATCAAGAACAAAGCATATAATAAGAGATATTTGAGGCAAAGAACTGTTTATGAAGACAAAGTAATCTCAACTTTCAAAGTCTGGTGGCATATCAGACTAGTATAGAACTGACCCACTAACTTCTGTGAAGTAAGAAAAACTAAGAATCCATAATTTTGAACTTAATAATAGAACTATTAAGCTTGGTGAGCTATTCTATGCCTCCTCTTAAAACCAGAAATTTCCACGGTAAGACTGTCAACAAAGTTTCAGAGTATTACATGCAAGTAATCCTTGTAAAAAATTAGCATGCAAGTTTGGAATTGTTACTAAATGCTAGACATTGGAAAGAAAGTGATGAATTAAATTTTATCCAGATGTAAAGACAGCAATTGCTGACAATTCACAAAGTGTTACAGTGAATTATCATGGTTGAAGAAATCTCACAGAAGGTTAGGTAAGCACATTTATTGCTTCAAATTCACAGAAACAGATAAGTGTTAGAAAAATGAAACAGGAAAATTCTCAAGTGTTATTTGAAGACAAAAATCCTAAACCACAATGTAGAATAGGTAAAGATTTATAGCATACTTATTAAGCTTCTAACACTTCTAAAGTTAGAGCTTTAAATGACAACTATACTGGTCAGTGATAGCTTAATTAAAGTAGGATCTTGGTAATCCTGCATTTATTCTTCTTTTAATTTGTAGAATCTAACTGGTTTTACTTACTGTCACGGACAAAGCTCCAAAGAGGTCAGAGTACTGACACATATGAACAAGGACAGACAGGTGAATCAGAGGCACAGATAACTTACCTGAAGTCATATAATGCATCAAAGCCAGAAAAGAATGTATGTTGACCAATACAATAGACTAGTACCTAGAATTTAAAACCATCTTTACCATTATTTCCCTTGCTTAGTTGTTTGTGCTAACATTCCCAAAGTAGTAGCACTTCAGCCACGCAGAATATGAGTTCAAACTCTGAAAATGCAGACAAGCCAGCAAAAATTCAGGAATATTTCAAAATTATTAAATGTAGGGTATACTTCCAAAACAGGGGTTTAAGACTGGCAATACGTATAAAATTGGATAAGGTAAAAACTAATTTGTCACAAACAGTGCTTTTCCTATGCAATATTTCTTCTTTCTGTCACTCCATAGAAAAGTGTCATAAATTTAATGCTGCAAGGCGGTAATGAAAATTCCAAATTTTCATAAACAGTGTTTTATCAAGATTATCTATTGTATCATCAATTCTGTTTCAATAACAAAGTTCACCGATGAAATCCGGTCATATTATGACATCAATATTCTGCTTCATTCCTGATAAAACACACATCAGTAATCAAATTCAAACCACCATTTTTTGCTACTCCAATTAAGATATGACAAAAAGAGAGCTTAAAATAAGTCTTTCTTTAAGACATAAGACAGTTTCCTTTAACTAGTGATGGCCAAAGCTGAAAATAGCTCAATGGGCCATGAGTTATAAAAAAAAAAAAGCTTCCTGATCACTGCGTGCACTGCGAGTTTTGTAGATTCCATCTCAAGAAATTGCTTTAAAAGTGGTAAATAACAAGGAGTGATTAGAACTAGTCAAAGTCATTTTTACTTTCCTAGTAGGCAAAAAGAGTTTATTCTTCTGAGATCTGATAAACATTTGCTGATTTGTGAGCAGGAAGAAGGAAATAAGGTAATTTAAAGGCAGGTTCCTTTAAAGGCAGCAGTAGCAGGATATATGTGTAATTTTGGCAAGAGTCAATGGTAACTACTTAGTAAAGCTGATAAAGAGTTTAAATTGAAGGAGCACAGAGACACAGGAAAAAGCATTTGTAAAGTTTAGTGGAAGAGTTACAGACATGATGGAAAATGGTACAAAGCACATGAAAGTACTTGGCATCTCCTTTTCTAACCAAAATGATTGGGAGAGGAAGGTAAGAGGTTACAAACCGCAAAGGCTTGTGTAAAAAACGGTTTGTGTAGCCTAAAAGGAGGAAGCAAACCAAATTTGTTTTCCACTGTGTGAGGAAGCACATCCCTACAAAAAGACACAATATCTACATTTATGTTTGGGCAGTGGGAATTGTGGGGTATGGAACAATTTATAACAAATTCACTACAACTAGGAACCTCATAGAGAGAAGTTTGAACAACACAGCCATCCATTTCATTGCTCAAATCAGAGATGGTGGCACCTTCTAAAGATCCGAAATTCCGAAACAGACTCTGCTTGTAACTACATTTAAGACTCTGACAGACTGTCATACTGACCTATGGAACTGCAATTATTTGCAATGGTAGGCTCACTGTAGCAAGTGACTGTCTACACATTGTTTCCCCTCAAAATAAAATTAATATAATCAACTCACCACTTGTCCATTCTGAGGATTTTTATGTGCATATGGTGGTCCACGGATGTGATTCCACATCTGACCAGATGTCATAGCAAATACAACACACTAGAAAAAACAGAAAAACAATATATTCATTAATTTACTGTGAGGGACTGAACAGAAAACCATTTGGCTGGTTATTCTTGCTTTATATAATTTTTTTCACTAACCAGACACAGTATCTACCTCTATTTGATTTTTAGGATAGTATCTTCAGATGCATTGCTTTCATAAAATTCTTAATGACTTCTGCCATTCTGAAAATGAGTCAGCTCAAGACAGATTTTCCAAATCTCACTTGAAATAATCCTAAATTTATGCACCACGTTTACATATCTACATGACAACAACGACTTGCAGCAGTAAAAGGCATTCATTGCAAATGTTCTGGAAACTAGTATTCAAGATTTATACAACCTTCCATGAAAATATTTCTGCCTCTAAATCCTATATAAATATTTAGCTTACCTTTTTGCTTTCAGGTGTCTGAAATTATATATAAAGTAATAGAAAAAATCCAGTTATTAAAAAAAAATCTGTCCTATTTTATGAAATTCTCATTGTATGTCCTGTATGACTGTGATTCATTTTAGCTATGACAAATAGCAATGGTTGAATTGTTGAAGAAGTTGAAAATTCCCTACGGAAAAAGTGTGAAGTTAGGTTAGGGATGCATGACAACTGTAAAAACAGACCTTAATTCTTGTAGAAGATCATACTGTAGAATATACACGACAAACACCAGTCATACCAGGAGTCATTAAGACTATTTTAAAGAGGAAAATACAGTGTCTTTTGATTACCAAGTGAGAGAAATAGGAAGCCTGTATCATCTAAATGTCTTCTGTTTTATCACTACAGATAATCCTTAAAAAAACTACAATTTAAGTACAATTACATACATGCTCATTTTTACTGTACATCAATATTCCCAATAGCATAGTAAAGTCATACAGATATAGGCAGATGGATCATGAATGTAAAAATTCATACCATAGTGACTAACTAAACCAGGCTTTACTAAAACCCTTTGGAATGTTTTCTTTAAAGAACATTTAGTAACATGTTTGTGAAGTAAATATAAACTAGTGTAGATCTGTATCCCTGTAAATGCAGCATTGCCACCTCTAGAAATATGAACAGATATTGCAAGGCCTTACTACTGAATCTTGTCAAGCTTTATTCAAATCTGTCTTGGCTTTCCTGGTTTTGAGTTTTGTTTTCATTTGGGGTTTGGGTGGGTTTTTTGTTTGTTTGGGTTTTTTTGTTGTTGTTGTTTGGTAGTTGTTGAGGGGGTTTTACCTGTTTAGCTGAAACAGCAATTCTTCCAAAGACCAGGTCACTATATCTAGTTTACATTACATTTGCTTATCTGTGCATGGCATATTAATTTTTTTCCCCCTATTCTGTTTAGGATGAAATAGACATGATCAACATATTGATGTAGTACAGTCATGAGATGACAGCAGAGACAGCCAAAGTGTAAACATAGGCTGCAATGTATCAGTATGGAATGACAAGAAAGGGTGCACAAGATTACACCGGAGATCCCAAGCCTATCAATATTACAATAGTGAATAAAGAAACACAGACATAGAAGCTTGCCGAAAACAGTTTTAGGGCTAACAAAGAAAACAAAAGACAAGCATCCAACATATTTAAGACCACCTCCATTTACCCTGTAAATTCTGATGTAAAATTTTGTTGCAGATCAGTGAAGAAGCACAAAGCATGAAATAGCCCCAAGTGGATCCTAAACCAAGGAGAAAGAAAGCAGCAGCATCATACTCCTCCCAGCAAATGGAATGCTGACACCTCACCATAATACCACATCACCCCAAAGCAAAAGAATGATCTCCAGATCCAGAGAGACGCAGTGGAAGAGTAGTCATGACATAAGAGAAAGGCAAAGATACCAAGAAGTGCATGCAGAAGAATTTAATTGTGGTGATGTTATTGAGACTTCTCTTGTAGAGAAAAGAAAAGGAAACAAATTTTGCAAGAAAAACCTTTTCATATATGGTTTAATTGTAACTCTTTCTTGTAGTGTAAATATTTTAATTACACTAAAACCAGGTTCTTAGTTTTAATATAAAATGTGTTTCATTTTGCTTTTAACAAGATTTGGAATGTAACAGCATAATAATTAATATGGCAGATAAAGACATACAGTGATTGCTAGCAAATGAATTGTGTTTTAATTAATAACATGCAACAAAATGAAAAGAGTATACAGTGACATTACTGGGAAAAGAGTAACATAGTTATTTCGATACCTTGCAGATTGTTTTAGCAGAGAAATTTTTACTGCAATTTTGGTGATGAATCACACAATAGATAGCTTATGTGAAAGCAGAAAAGTGTAGAAATTGAAAATATGGGTAACAAAAGTAAGGTGCAAGATATTTAGAAAGGCAAAAAATTAGCTGAAAAGTAAAACATTGAAAGATAACATGCATAGAGTACACAAACTGTGCCTCTCTGAAACTGTGTTTTCTATGAGAAGTAATTTTTCTCATTTTTAAATTACTGTTTGTAATTTATATTCCCTAGGGCCAAATCTGCCTCCATACTGAAAGATCAAAAAGACTCTACCCCATTTAATATATAGTCATATATTTTATAAAGGATAAATCTCCCAAATTACTGAAGATCTTTAATGGCTGCTTTAAATACCATACTGTGAGACAGTAAAATATCTAACAAAAAAAATCCAGAAGACACAATAGTAGGGAAAAGAAAATGTCAAGTATAAACATAACTGAAAAGCAAGGACTCAACAATACACTTATTTAACCTGAAGGCATCTTTCGTATTCTTTCAGTTCAGACTGTTAGTGACCAAAAAAACTAATTTGGTCTACCACACACTGGATCTGCCATGATTTCCTTCCATCATGTTCCTTTTTATGGTGTTTTTCAAAGTTTTTCAGCAGCCAAAATACATTTTCCAGCTTCTCCCTTGTACTCTTCCAATCTTCATCTATTTTAAGTATCCTAAGAACAGAACATTTTCATCATATTCCTCAAGCAAGAATTTAATATGCTACAGATAGTGCTTGAAATTCAAACTCATTTTGCTGTGTCCTATATTCTCCATTTACAATCATCTGGGTGAAAAAACAACCATTGGAAAATACAGACTTCTACTGCTTGTAAAATATGCATCATTATTTCTAGGACAGATGCATGCATCTGTAATTCATCACGCTGATACACAATGCTTATCATTCCAAACGGCATAGTTTCCATAGGATCCCATGCTTTGGGATCCAAAAGTTTCCAAAACACAGAGTTCACTAACCATTACTGAGAGTTGATTTTTCCCAGTTAGAAACTTTGCCAAATTAATTCCTACAAATGATCAGCTTGTTAATGAGTGCATATTTACTCTCATATGCAGAGAAATGCCCCCTTTCTGCAGTTTTCTTGGATCTTGTCAAAGTTCAAAGGATGAAAACTGGAGTAAAGGAGAAGATTCAAGCTGAGGCACTTATCTCTGAGCACAATGCCACTTTTCCATATTAGAGTCTGTATTTCAGCAGTTCTACAGAGAGGAATACTACAGGAACACCTTTCATCCATCTGCTCCTTTCTTTCTCCTTCTCAGACTCCAAGAACAGCACTAACTGCTGCATGCCACCTGATTTATCAACAGAGTACAGGGTTTTTTTCAGGGTTTAAGCTATTTTAAGAGCTTCCAGATTTAGGTAGCTCATTCTGCATCTAAATGATAAAAGCAAGCTGGTTATTTGGCTCTGTAGCCAAATACTGGTGTACTGGCTGGTGTAGCGTAGAAATGAAAAGAACAATGATTTGCTACAACACAGTATGGTTCCAAGACCAAATGCCCACAGGATTTTTTCAGTGGCAATTAAGTCCACCCCTATTACCAGTCCTAGGTGAGTACACTCCATGTGTAGATATTTCTGCTGCAGGACCTTGTTAACAAATTACAAGTGATGCTTTCTTGATGGCTTCCATCCTTAGTTTCACTAAGGGGGAGACTGCTTTAAGCTCACCTGTGGTGCATCTGTGTGTAAATCACAAGGTTCCTAAGAACAGATGCAAGATAACTGAATTGCTAGCAAGACACAATCAGCAGAATTTCTCAGCTGTTCTTGGTCTTTGTCAAATTATTTATTTGGGTTTAATACATCCCTTTCTTAAAGGCCTAAGTTTTGTTTAACACTGTCTGCTAGTTCATTAAACAAAATTGCCAGAGACTTAAAAAGCCATTTGGAATGATTTTGAAGAAAAGCTTCTTATACAAAGCCAATAATTATATTTCTTTGCAAGTTTAGACCCAGGAACATGGGAAACACTTTGTAATGTAAGAAAAATAATGACATTTTAGTTTAATTTGTGACTATTGTTAAATTCAAGCATAGGTTCAATAAAAAGTGGACACATGACAGCTAGTTCTACACTTAATTTCTATATTGTTCTGTATATGTAAATTCTAACCCCTTCAGAATTATTGTTTTAAAGAAATGTAATCCTTTCTTATCCAGTTTAGCCTTGTTTTTGTACTCAAGGAAGGCTCTCATGCTATAAGATCTGCACACCATTTCTAAATCCATCACTTATTAGACTCTCCAATAAGAAATACACAATTAAAGGACAGAGTACAACACAGAAGAAAAGAGCATGTATTTCTGTATCTTTAAATGTGCATCTCTAAAACCTGTAACTATAGGAAGAAAAGGAAATTAACAATCAGAATTTATTGATGTTCTTTTGAGATGTCTACCTAGTCACACAGAGGAACCAGAGTTTTTCTATGTGTATCTTTGAATAAAGCACATTAATTTTTTTATCCTCATTTGCAGAAAGGGCTGAAAAAGTCACTAGTAGCCCTAATACTTTCCAAGCTCCTTTGGACCAATAACTGATGATGAATGTACTATGTGGTGTAAGTAGTGGGGACTGTATCAACACAGTACACATTTCTCATACCCATTAGCTGTTATGAGAACAGTAAACACACGCTTTGCCTCCTCATTCAAGTGACCTGCCATATTTTGCCCAACAGAGTTAACTCCTAGGCAGCTGCCTTCTAATCTCGGCACAGATTTTGTCTTCCTTGTATCCACAGGTATATAGGCAAATCTGAAATATACCCATAAAATAAAACTAAAAATTGCGTGCCGAAAACAACAGTGGCAAAGAAAATGCTATCAAAAGACATTCTAGCCAACAGAACAGAAACTCTCAGCACAAGTGCTGTTGTCCAAAATAAAGCAATTCCTTATCTAAACTGTTAGAAGCTTGCTTAGTTTACACCGTCTGACCTCTCTGCTTAAGAAATGAAAAGTCCTGAAGAGAGTCTGAATTGCTTCCTGTTATCAGCATAAAAGGACAGGACTCTGCAAATATCTAAGGACTGAAGTACTTCCTCATTTTTGTGTTGGCATGTCAAAGGGAAAAATATCCATAGATGAATAGCAGAATTTGAATTAAAGTCCAAGATAATCTAGGGGAGAAATTTTGCATGTGATTTCAAAAGACATCTTTTGGGATATTATGGACTGTGACTCAGCTATCCTGGTTTGCCATTCTAAAAACCTTCTGGGTAATGTTGCAAGTGAAAATGCCTAAGGCATACAAGATACTACCAGAGCCCGCAGTGCTTCAGTGAGGGGATGAAACCACAAATGTTGCTGTTGCGCAATCTAATGCCGAGGACGAAACCAATTCAATGGTCTTGTGTGAGCTGGCATTGGAATCAACGTGTGAGATGAAACCTGTGGTCTTGCTTCTGCAAGTCTATCAAAAATATTGGATGAATCATTAAAAATTGCATTCCTAAATATTCTTCTGTAACACTACTGGAAATATTGCCTATGAGACACAACATTTTTATATCAATGGACTTATCGAATTAACATTTCTGGGATCCTCTGTTAAAACAGCACAGGCTCTTTATGCTAAGAATTTTCTTCTCATTTTTAGCAACAGATCATTCAATCGGGCAGAGTGGCACCATCCTTTTTCCATTTAAATAAAAAGTACCCACTTTTTTTTTTTTTAAACACTTGGGAACATAAAAGCTGTTCAGAGCAAACTGAGACGTTCTAAAAAAAAAGAAAAAGAAAACGAGAGTTCTCTGTTTGCAATGATACAGTTTTCAGTCACTGAATCCTACAATCTCTATGAAGAAGTTTCAGTTGAAATTAAAAAACGTTATTTTCAGTATGCTTAATGAATATTAGCTACCTAGCATACACCATCTCCCAAAAAGCATTTAAACCCCAAACCTACAGCTTTTAGAAAAGTGCTTTTTTGCTTTCTCAGTTCTGTATCATCTGAAAAAACAACTGCCAATAAGGAACAAAATAATTGTCAATACTTCTGCTGAAAACATGGGCTTTCTGTAGTTTTTATACATCTTGCCATACCTTCTCTGTTTAATTTCATTTTGAAAGTTCAAAAAGGAAAAAATATTCATGAAGAATATAATGATTTAGAATTAAATAGTTATTACTTATTTATACCCTTCATAAAAAGCATTTGCCTATGCATTACTTTCTCTCCTTAACTAGACACCGACTTAGCAATTTTTCCTTTTAATGAGCTTTTATCAAAAAAGAAACTCTAAGTTTTGCTGGTAGAAAAAAAGCACTATGTAAGAGAATCATAACCACACAATATTGAATAGAATGATTATAAGTGACTGTCCATTTTCTTCTGTGAATCGTAACAAATTCTGGTCATTAACTGAGGTCATCTGGATATCCAGACAAAGGCTGCCAAAGGCCCACCAAAGACCCTGTGATACAGCTGGCAGTATCACAGAAAGAAGGTATCTTCTCATGTTGTTGAATCAGAGCAGAATAGCAAACCAGTAATATGATATGGCTTTGAACAGGAAAAAACCAGTTTTAGTTCTAAGCCTAGCAGAACTAAAATACACAGAACAATAGAATAGCCCAGGTTGAAAGAGACCTCAAAAGACCACCTGGTGCAAGCTTTCTTGGGAAAGGGAGACTAGATGAGAAATAAAATATGAATGCTGATGTACAAACAAAACTCATATTCCATCTACAATCCTAGCCATGTCCTTTCAAGAAAGGTTAAATCATATTGATACAAGTTGAGAAAAAGCCTTTGAAATGATCAAGGGAATAAATAATTATTTAAATGGCGAAAGAATAAAAGCTTTGTTTATATTGTAAAAAACACGTGGATTAATTTCTAAGAAGTACTGTTATCAATTAATATAACTACTAGTGCAGTAAAATACTGGCTAGGACTCAATACTTACAGACACTATTCTAGTGTTGATAACCATACTTCTGATGCCATGTCCCTGAAAATTACGCCTTAGATGCTTCTCCTCAGATTTTTTCTCTTCTGTCAGTCACAATGATGCCAGAGTAATGAGTGCTTATTGATACACTATAACCAACATCTACCATCCTTGAATATTATTTCCTGTTTAAAACTGAGACAGCTAAGTTGCACATCCCACATTTTTCATCAGTCTACTCAGTTATTTGAAAACTACCATGTAAATAAGCACACTGCAATAGACTATTAAGTAAATCAAAGCTTAATACATTATTTATGGTTTTGAGGATTTAGTTGACTAATATCTCAAACACACTTGGCTAGATTGAGTCTTTCCTCAGAGCTAACACTAAGATCATTCTATTCTCATTTAGGTCAACAGTAGAATGTTAAGGTCAGTACTACTGAAACCAGTTTTGCAAAGAATTCCCCCTTTTTCTTTGTTTCTCAGATCTTTTATCATTGTCTTACAAACATATAAAGCCTTTGTGTTTTTTCTCAACCTGTCATTACCCTAAAGTGATACAGTCTGACATCAATATCTACACTAAACCAACTCAACATTTTGGATTTTATCAAAAAAAGGGCAAGTTGATCCATAGCTGTAAACATCAGTAACAATTATTGGAAATATTTTCATATTAAAGCTCAAATAAAAAACGGCAGCTATCAGAGAATTTGCTAATTTTCAGTGAGTCACTCGTAGTAACTGATACTCACTGCTTATAAGAATTAAACCCAAAATCTGGATTATGATCTTTTTCTGACAGTATCATCCTGAACAATGTACTAATGCAATGCTTTTTAATTTACTGTGCAAGTTTTGAAAACATATATGCTAAGATAAGAAATTATTAAAAAGCATATTGTAAGGAAAATCTACATACCAGAGCTGCCATGGCCCAGCCAGTTTTGTTATAGATGAACTCTAGATTATTTCTTCGCAGATATAACAAGCCACCAACAAGAGATACCAGAAGAGCCAGTGCAATAGTACCAGAATAGTTAGGAGGCCTGAATACTCTAATCTGGAAGGAGAAACGCAAATGCAGATTGTAATAAATGCTTACATACAGATCATCTTCCATATGAACATAATGGAGCACCTGAAATCTGGTTTCAGAGTCAGCAAGACTAATCCCTAAACATACTTAAATAAGAAAAAATAGTACTTTCTTTAACAGGCACATACTATGAAAAACGTTCATCCTTAATTTTGAACTGTGCAACTCTGAAACATTATTTCTTCAACAGATTTGCAGGTCGTGTCTGAATTAAAAGCAGCTACCTTTGAATCTAAGTGTTTTGTATACAGTTTTGCAAAGCACATTTTATTTATTAACAACTAATTATTATTGCTTGTTTTTATCCAGAATAAGACTACGTAAAATTTAACAAAGCAAGGAACATAATCTGCAGATTGCAGAAGTTTTTACAAGTACCAAGAATGTTATTTTTTTAATGTGTTGTAGAACCTTCACTTGACAGAAAAAGTTATTAAGGAAAGATGGAATTTATCATCAGCCTGTCTCAAACCACAAAGATACATTTGCCTTCAACTTTTAAAACTGTCGAAAGACTTACGTGAACATCTGTTCTGTCAGCTATCCATTTAGCTAGCTGTTCAGCTGCAAATCCGATTCTCTGCAGGTCAAACGTGTCAGCTCTCTTGGGTTTACCTTTTGGAGGAAAATGCATGAAAGTCGGAGCAGAGTTCATATTCAGCTACAATACCAGGAAAAACAGCAGGAAAAAAATCAGTAACTCTATTCTCAAAAATACAACACCACAATACCGTCAATAACACAAATTTAATTAGCATAAATATATTACTTGCCTCTATACATTACATTTTTTAAAACATCCCCATATATAGTCCTCCAAAAAGAGTGCTCAAAATATTCCTTCCAGTTGATTCTTCAGGATGTTTAATTATTCAGAGTGCTTCACCCACAAGCTTTTCTACATAAAGTTCTCACACACTGCATGACCTTTGCTGTAACCAGTAAAACAGAGACCCTACATCCAACCAATCTATTAAAGTATATTAGGTTATAATTCTGAGGGAGCAAAGTAGCTTGACATTGTTTGCACTGGCTACCGGAGACTAACCACTAGTGACTAGAGTTTTTTTGAATCTTTTTATCTTTAGCTGGATAACTAGCTTAAACTACATAACTTGCCCTAGAAATTACTGTTAATTCATGTGTTGATGTCACTGGAACTATTCACAGTATATTAAAAAAATCCTCAAAAGTGATAAACAAATAGATCTACATATACATTTGCCACTTGAAATTTTGACTTCGACTTTGCAATGTGGTATAGGAAAATTTGATTTCACTATATGGAATTCCTCCGTATTCAGGCCATCTCAGAAATTATGCAATAAAGCACTTGAAAAAATGAAAATTAATGTAATACTTAAAGGTGATGAAATATGGAGCTCTTCAAATAAAAAAGTAAGCTTGTTTGTTTCATTCCTGAAAAATGAATTTCATATAACATCAGCAAAACTTTATATTGAATCAAGCACAGAACTGAATTTATCAACAGAAATAACCAACTATTAGAATGTTTTCCATCTAAGCAAAAAAAATAGCCCTTTTCTTTACTGAAATGATTTACAAATAAAAAATTTTCCAAGAAAGGCCGACACATGTTGTGAAATAGTTAGACAAAATATTTTATAAGATACAGAAACATTTGGACATTGTATAGAGTTTGGAGGCAGCTGATCTGGAACTGTTTTATCATTTCTCTATAAACATGGTGAAAGCTGAAAAAATCAAAATCACATTACTTTTGGGGTGTTTTTGCTATGGCATCAGTACTACATGACTTTGCACACATAAATGTGAAGTCAGAACTGCATTTCCCTCAAATCCACCTTAAAATAGTCATTAGTATAACTTAATACTCTGTCTCTTAAAAAAAATCCTTACATATCTATGCTTAATTTTGTCTAAATGTAAACATGACTTTAAATGCATGCCATTTGAAATAAACTGAGTTTTTGCCCTGTTACACAAGGAATAAGTTGACCTGGACTCTTCTAATGTGCTGATTGGCTTAAGGCAAGATCAAACAAAATATTTTGTATTACTTTAACTGTGCAGGTTACAATAACACAAATTTTTACAAGTCTTTAATTTATATAGCAAAAAAATCTTTAAAGCAAAATCTTAAGCCACTAATAACCATTCTTGACACAATGTATTCTAATATTTCAATTGGAAGTAAAAATATTTATTAAACACATTAATTTAACTTTAAAAAATAAGTATTTTAAAAATACATATTCATCTTTTCCCCTGAACATTTTGTCACAGACTTCACCAAAAGGTATTTAAAATATGCAGATAACTTTGAAGTTTTTTACTCCTCTTAATCTGCATTTTTAGCTTCAATCAATGGATAAATATCAAAGATAAGCGTATCAGTATTTAGTATTCATTTTCAAGGGATGCCTTTTTCCTAGACTTCTTAATTTCAGAGACCTTAAACTATTCTGCAAATTTCACTCTTCATAGCCAATATATAAAATGTAAAACTGTCTCTTCTCCTTTCCCTCAAGAACTTTCAGACTAAATATTATTGAAGCTGAAGAATATTGTATAACATAAAAGCAATTAAAAGGCTCTTTTACTAAAGACGTTTTTTTTCCCTAAAGAGAAAATAAAGGAAATCTTTAAATAAAGGTGTTATTCACAATGTGTTTAATTCTAAAAAATGGCCTAAACAATTGCTTAGGAAAAAAGGCTGCGCATATATATATATATATATATATATATATATATGCAATCTGTAAACAAACATTATAAACTACACTCAGAAAATACTGCAAGTGGTTACTAGTAGAGTTTGTCTTCACTGATGTCACAGAAACTGGTGTGTTTTTAACCAGGAGGAAATTGTATACAAAACAGAGGCACACACCTACATACGGAAAATAATTTATCTTGTATTATTTGACAAATTGACATGCAGTTCTAAAAATTAACAATGCTTTACAATATTCAACATTTACCTGCTGAAAAACATCTGCTCCTTCATCATAATCCACTATTGTGAAAAACAGTTTGTTTGAAAAAGCAGATGAATAGCGCCATGAATTAGCCAGCACTTGATATTCCTCATTAGCTTGCCTGTTAAGGAAAAGAAACAATGTACATCCACATGCCATTCACTTGCAAAAAATATTCTATAATCAGCTGCAATGGTTAGATAAATCCCATTTGCAGTACCATTCTCAACATCCATACTCTCAATTTAAGAGTTTCAGCTATTTTTGCAACTTTTTGTTTCAAACTTGTAATCTCCAAAATTAGAAATGTTTTAAGTTAAACTATACAAGAGAAGTCCCAAGATGATATTAAGAAAAAGTAATGTTTTCCATATTTAAAAGTCTCAATAAATGGGACTGGTCTAAGTGGCAAGTGTCAAATAAATCTGCTAACAGATCCATGCAAGGATATGTTTATGTGGCCCTTGAGTGTGCTATCAGGATATACTTCCTAGAAACAGCTACGCATAAGGAATTCTGAAACTAGAGGACAAAAAACACAGAACTGTGAAAGCAGTATGTTCCTAAAATAGCAGAGCCACAGAAAGAGAGCCAAAGAAACTGCTAAACACTCGGGAAATGATCCTAAGTGAACAAACAGTGGGCTTGTAAGCAACATAATAAACTCCAGATTACTTCTCTAAAAGTTGTTTTAAATGGGGTAATTTTGTAAAACATATAAGTAAGCTTTTCTACCAACACTAGAAGGTGACAGGCTACTAAATAGCCTCCTAAATAAAAAAAACCAAACAAAAACCAACCAACCAACCAACCAACCCACCAAAAAACCCAAAACCACAAACCAAAACAAACAACTTTGCTGTGACTGCACCAAGAGGAAGGCAAACGGAATTCCAGGTAAGTAATACCAGCAGAGATACCCTCTAAAATCATAAAACCACAGGTTCTTCCACAGGACAAATCTATACCAACAAAAATTCAGGGGGAAAAAAAACCAAAATGAAGGAATGCTTGCAGTACTTTCTGATTTAGACAGACTTCTTTGCTAATTTCCATATTACTCTTTAATCACATCCACTGTAGAGTCCAAACTAGGGTTTTACCACTTGACAACTCATCCTTGCATATGGTAAGATACAGAAGTAGTATAAATAAATGTGTTCTGCAGCTTTTCTCAAAACAGTGTTTCTAGAAAAACAGTTCTATGTGTTTCAGGGTGCAGAACACTCTTTAGAAGTTGTAAATGCAAAAATCTGTTTGTTGCAAGAGAAACTCTGCACTAAACATATATAAGAGAAAGAAGGGGAACAGCATTACAGGATCACAGATATCGTAAGACTTTCCCCATTTCTTCATAACTGAGATGAACCTTAGACATGAAATATTTACATACAAACTCCAGCACAGCTGTGTAGTATAAGGAAATCTACTGTACATGAAAAATATATCATACAAACCCAAGACTTAAAATGAAAATTTATGATCTCTTTCTCCCACAAAGAATTAAATAATAACATGAAGCACAACAAAACTTTCACCCTCATTACCTGACTCGGTAAAATTTGCTACTTAACATCCTTACTCAATGGGCAGTTTGCAATCAAAAAAAAAAAAAAAGAAAAAGAAGCAATTTAGGCATTAGATTGGTTATTTCTAGAAAGAGATACTATCACTAAGCAGACTAACATATTCATTGCCATCCTGAAGAGGGCAGTCAGACAACATCAAAGGAATGCTGTAAAATCTGAAGCAGTATCTATAGTGCACTCTTCTGTTAAACCTGCTATATTAAAGCTGAACCATTTTTATTACAAGACGAAACTCAGTTCATCTTGATGCCATCATTATTCTTTATCTACCTTTCACTTGTGATGAAACAGTATTTCTGGGAAATTCAGATACTCCACTTATGGTGCCACTATTTGAGAGGACTCTTGTTCCCATTGATCTCTATGCATTTTGCATCTTCAAACTATTTTGAATTAATGGGTATTATTTAAAGTACTATTTTGCAAAAGGCTGCATTTTTTTGTAACAGACTTAAAGCACAATTTCATCCCCACACTGAAAATAGCAAACCATTCTATGATGCACCCTCATAGAAGCCCTTGAAGTGTGTGGAGCAGAGTGAAACAAGGAGCAGCAGGAATACAAAGTTGAAGGATTACCAAACACAGACCTGAAGATCATACTACACTCCACTATACCATTTCCAATTGATAAATTTCTGATAGAATAACATCAGTAACTTTTTGCAGCACTGATTCATTCCTTTTCAGACACAATAACAGTAAAAAGCATAAGCACTTGACTGAAAAAATTCAGCCTTCAATTAACAACAGACAATATCAACTGTCAACTTTTTATCTACCTATCTCTATAATTATTTCATACCCATTCTATCAGCTTGTTTCTAGGAAGTAATGTTAATTATACAAAATTACTAGAATAATTATGTGAAAATCTATAAAGGCATAAAAGCAAAGAATTACATTTGGTCTGAACTCAACAGAATAATATAATGTTAGCACTGCTCGTTTGCTTGACAGGGTTTTTTGATAGATGGAGAAGATTTGAATGCTATTGCTGCTATAGCCACCTCTTTAGAATTTCATCATAATAGCAACACAGGAGATAGCAACAACAACAGTAATATTGACCAGCTGCCAGAAAATAGTGGCCAGATCAAAAGGGAATGCTACAATTAGATTTAATCAGAAAATTCAATATACTGGAAAGTAAGCTGCTAAGCAAATGCTCTACAGAAATTCTTCCATTACGCAAGAGGTGCTCATGAAATATTAAAAGTTTTATTTAAAAAGATTAATTATGTGGGTGTCTGTGGCAGCTAATCAGATTTGTATAACTTGAGCTATATTTAATGAGATTAATTTTATTCTATTGGTCTGACATTATAGTAAGGAAAACAAACTGAATATTAGGAAAAAGAATAAAAGAGTGTAGAATTATTTGAGAAAGAAAGCAGTAAAGCGTTATTTTCTGGCACACTGTGTACAGTACTTACAAATGTACAGTTGGCACAAAATGTACGACCAGGTTACTTACACATTCTTATCCATCTGTTTAAAGTAAACTGTCATCAGTGCTGCAATTTACTTCCAAAACAACTTTTGGATTTTATTTGGAATGGTGTTCCCCAAAACTAAAGGAACAAGGGGCTAAATGCGTATCTTGACATCTTCTCAGTGTCAAGAAGGCGATAAATTCGGAATGTTCATTTGATTTTGTTTCAGGTGACTCATAATGTCCTGATGAAAAGCACTGAAAAATCTACAAATGTGCCCAGAAAATTCACTAAACACAACACAGAGTATAAACACTCATTGAAAACCACACACGTTTTGCAATCTAGGTATCTATAAAAGGAGAAAGCAAGCTAAAATCCATGCTATTCTATTTACAGCATCCCAAGAAATTTTCAATATTCTTCAGATGAAAAGAAGCTATGAGGTCCCCTTTTGTAGAAGTTGCAAAGTAAAAAAATAAAAAATTGTGATCACAGGAAGAATAAAGAGTCTTTTACGATCCAAGCATAAAATTACTGCCTTGTTAAGCAGGACTCATCAATA
This sequence comes from Struthidea cinerea, assembly GCA_013397865.1. Lineage (NCBI taxonomy): Eukaryota > Metazoa > Chordata > Aves > Passeriformes > Corcoracidae > Struthidea > Struthidea cinerea. The sequence goes on along the minus strand of VZTI01005041.1, from coordinate 1,810,589 downwards.
CTTCTATCAAGGTCCTGAAGTGCACAGGAAAATAATTGCAGAACATTCAACAGCTTCTTCCAAATCTTCTATTCCTTCATTGAACATATTGAAAAGTTCAAATGACAATTCCCTTTCACTACATTTAAGAGACCTGTCAATGATTTTCTCACTACCTGCTCTTGATCAGCCAGCAAAAAACTGAAAGACAAAGGATCCTGTTTCTTCTTTTTGATGATGCTCCTTGACTGTCACAATTCTTTTTGCTGCTGACCTACTCCTGGATTGGCTACTTGAAAATATATCTCTTTTCTGAGATTTTTTTTTTAAGCAGGGAAACTGCTTAAAAACAAAATTCCTCTTTTTTCAGGATTAAAAAAACCTCCTCTTGGAGGTCTCATTGATAGGGTAGATCTTAATGAAAGTATTTGGAATCTCTTTTCACTTATTTTGCCATTTCCTTCCACGCACAGTCAACAGAAGAAGTTACATTCACAGCCCTTTACAAAACAACATACTACAACATTAAGCTCAAAACTTAAAAATACACAAACTGTATGTGGAATTATAATTACCATTTAGATAATCCTGCAAGAAGGTACAGCTTCAAAAAGAGTTAACTTTGAGCTCATTCTGCAGCATGTTTTCTGCAGTAACTACGAGCTTGTTCCAAAAGATGTTATTAATAATTTTTAAGAGTTCAGTCTTGTCACTAAAATTAAACCAAAGTACTCTTTAGAAAACACGTGCCACACCTGAAGAATTGACCCATCTCCCTGATGTCTTACATATATTTTTTTCTATATACCTTAAATGGATACTTATATACACACATGTATTTACACACAAACAACTTCAGCTAATCAGTGTTCATTTCAATATAACAAAACCGGCACTTTTAAAAATGCAATAGTCTCGTCAACATAGGGATGAAGAAAATTACTGGCTACCCAAACTCCTCTGTATTACCAGCCACTTCTATCTTTCTTCTTCACAAATCTTCTTTGCACAGTCTTTGCAGAAGTGTGTTTTCCAAGAATCTGAAAGGAGATTTGTTACTTCTACTGTAAAATACTAATAAACATCATCCAGGACTGAAACAACACAGTTTTCAGCTTGTGCAGTTTACAAGTTTGTCTTCACAAGTGGTTATCTGCAATTGTTATAGTCTTCCTCTGTTGCATTTCCCCATTTTTCTCCTGATCATTAAGGATGGTAATTTTAGGCTTCAGTCTTGATTTGCAATGATTCAAACAGGCTCAGTTACCTCTTTAAAGGAAACACTTGAGAATTCCCAGGTATAAACAAGCATAGTACAAAGTAAGCAAAACAAAATCTGTTTGTTTCAAGTAGCTGTAAATTCACAGAGAGATGCACACATCTAATTTACACGTTTTAACCACTATCTTATAACATACTAGTGGCGCACGTCAAAGTATACAGCCTATCCACTGAAACTCAGAATCTTTAGCCTCTGACAGTGCTCTCATCTTTTCAAGGAACACTAAGAAAAAAAATCAACACAAAATAGGCATATTTTTGTTGATGGGCTTCAGCTGTTGGGGAAAAGCTCAAGTGACCAGTCTCATTCCTCTGACCCTGATATCCCTTTTAAAATAAAAATACCCCAGCAATGAATTTGAAAAATGAACCAGACAAAAATGTGAACTGTTCGGTAACAAACGAAACACCTCTCGTATGCACCTGTATTCCAAGCAGAGATGGTTGCTTCTGCCAGTCCGATAAGAGAAGCAGAGCTTAGAAAGTAAACTAAAAGACCTTGTATAATGTGTTTAGGGAGTGGTGACGGTACAGCAACAAAAAAAAAAAAAAAAAAAAGGAAGGAGTTAATTATAACAATGGAAGATGCAGAGGAGCAGTCAGCATCAGCAGGCTTGAGCTAAAGCCCTTTTGCAGCTAAAAATCAAAATACTAATAAACAAGTAAAGCAGGGGGGTCACTGAATTCTGGCTGGTAAAAAGGTGCTGATCACTTCAGAAAAATGTGGTGATAATGAAATGAGGGAGCAGATTGTGAGACACAGGAAGATAAAAGGCACAGAAGCTGGCAGCAAATTTTCACCCAAAAATGCTTTCAGGTTAGTCCAGCAGTTACCATTTGTCTGTATGCAATACAAAGTACAGGCTGAGAAACAGTCCCTTCATCTCTGTGATGATATTCCTGTCAGAGTGAACGTGGGTTTTTTTTTCCTTACATACATAAGTAATTTTTTTCAGTAGTGTTACTCTGGGTAACAGAGATAAACTATCTAGTTGAGTGAAGACCTAAGGACAAAGGGAAAAAAGAAGCTGGTCTTACACCCTGAGGAGTCACTATTTAGAGTGAGATTATTTCTGACTGCTCATCCAAACTGACTCATCATCACAGTGTAGCAAGGGCCTGTTAGTACCTGCTTCCAATGTGCTGTTGAAGAGTATATGCACCAAGAATAGCAGTAACAGGTAAATCAATTAAAACTAACCAAATCTAATTTCCTGGAACAAGAGCAGTTTAATAAAACACATTTCCAAACATGCATGGAAAAAAACCATCCTAAGCCATTAGAAACACATTCCACCCCCATTCAAGAGCACATCGAATACCTAACCTATTACTCTTACTTCATCTCCCAACACCAGCTGTGTCATATTGAACTTAAACAATTGGGACAACAGGAAAACTGACATTCATGCTACCACTAACATATTTGTGAAGGTATCAGATGGCTTTCAATACTCTTTTAGATCAGAAAATTAGAACTTGTTTGTCCACAAAGCTAGATGAAAGAGTTTTACTCCAAATTCTGCTTTAGAATAAAGACAAAATTTCTTTGAAAAAAACTCTAGAAGCATGATTAGAGGCTCCACTAATACATATACATAGCTACTGGTTTTCAGAAGCCTTCATGTGTTAGGACTAGATTGATTCAGACAGCATTGACTGAAAGGAAACTTTTAACATACAAAAGCTTTATCTCAATATCTAGAGTTCCAAAGACTTCTTTGTATGCAGCATTTTAAGACTAAGTTGATATGATTTCCATACACTTTCATAAATCATGTGATTTGTGTGACTGTTATAACATCCTCCTTGCTGCACAATGAAAATTCTTAGATTGTCCAAGACAAATTTGGTCAGCTTTCCACATATATCATAGAAAAGATAAAATTAAAAAGTGCCAAATCTAGACATTAAAAAGAAAAGACAAATTTGTTTTGTTTGTTTTTTGGGTTTTTTTCGGTAGTCCTGCGGTGCATAAACCAACCAAGCTCAATTTTTAGCAGAAGTTCTCATTCTTGTGACAAAGTTACTCAAAGTCAAAGATTTCAGCCTAGGTGCTTTTTCATATTTGAAATATGACATTGATTTTTTTTTTCTATGCAATTATTCTGAAAATATTTTGACAAGTAGCAGTTAACTTAAATCTTGGACAAGAACATCTTCAGAGAACATTACAGATTAAGTTAAAAAATCTATTTTTCCTTTAGGTAAAGTGGCTAGTGAATAGCTAACAATCAAGTAATGCATGCGTTTCAGTTCTATATATCCTTTCAGTGCTCCTGTCCCTTAATTAGCCATTGATTTGAAAATGTCGATTTTCCTGATAATGGTTTTATGTGCAGTACGATCAGCCTCATTAAATTCCTTTTATTTCACATGAACACGTGAATCGCAACTTCACATTTATTTAAACAAATCCAACTGAATGTAGTATGCTGATTTTTCCTTCATTTTATGCCTAAAGATTTTCAGTTGCTTCTGTACAAAATGTCTAGTCTGGTCTTTTCTAAGATGAAGTTTATAAGCTCTTTTTCAGTACAGTAAACAATATACAGTTGCAAGCAAAATTAACTTCCTTAATAACAGCAATATTTATGTTGTTTAACATGCCCTACAAAAGACCTGCCCATAGAACAGGGAAAGAATTTGCTACGGCCATTATAATGACAAATACAATGACTCTTATAAAGCTGAACTTGGTGCTTCTCCTGGAGCTTTATCCACTGGGTAGGAAAATAAGGATGATATAAAACAATATGGTAAACCTTCAACTCCTGTATCATCTCCTGAAGCTGAACTCTGGAAACACAAAGAAGAAACAACAGCAAAGAAAGTGCTGAACTAAAAATTCATATCACTTAAGAACGTTGGACAACTTCTGTACCTAATCCTACAGTTCATATATGGAGAATGAAGTCATGGAAAGACAATTTATATACTCTCTCTCAAAACTGACCAACTGACTTCCATGACAGAAAATTAATATACAAAAACCAAAAATCTAATAAAAACCACATACAACTACAGGTACCCAAGTTAAAGTTTCAGTTTTAAATGTCACATTCCAACACAACAGAAATCTAACATACTGCTACATTTACCAACTTTGTATGTAGTTCAAATGCATGCATTTAAAAACAAGAAATAGTATTTCCTCATACACAGCTTGTTTTTCATAATCCTACCAAATATTTTGCTGCCTATTAAATTGTGTTTAGAGCTCCCTGCTCAATAATCCCATTTATTGCTAAACACAGTAACTTCTAATGCATATTTTGGCTGAAGAAGGTTTTATTAGCACAGTTTCTGATTTAGTGAGGTAATTAAGTGCATGACTACCTTTCAATGCCTTGGCCCTATTTCCCTGTCGATCATTATATTTTTGGATTAACTTACTGCACTAGGAACTTGCACAGAGAGATCCTGAACTTAAAAGACTACCAGAGGCACTCTAATACATATTCAGAATGGAGCTACCAGAACACATCAAATTACAGTGACAGACAGTATTCTACAATAAGTATGACCTCATGGAAAAATGTGCTTGCATGTAAGAACTGCCCAAAGCTGTGAAATCAGAGGGTAAGTCACATCTGCATCAGCACCTTGGACATGTCTTAACTGAAGAAATCAGTGAAGTGTCATATTATTAAATGGTAATGAATCACTTCCGTCACAAAATGTCTTTGGAAAGATCATGGTTAACTGATAATAAAATAAAGCTGATTTCTTAAAGAGAAAGTCTTCCTCAGTTGTGTACATTTTATTCAACTGTAATTTAACAAAAAAACAAAACCTGGAAGAATTCTAAAATGTGACATATAGATTAAATGACAGTTGAAAAGATGCTGTAACAAGCGCATGAGCCTATTGACTAGTGAGCATCTATCCCATGCAAAGAACAACCCTACCCAGCATATTGCACATTGATTCCAACATTCACTTGAAAACTGTGGTAAGGAAGATGAGAAAGGTCACTAAGATATAAATTACCTGCAAACAGAGCACTGCCGCTGTGGCTGGAGAGCAGTGAACATCACTATCACAGAGTAGTTACGAGGTGGAGCCTTCACAAATCTTCGGAATTTATCTCCATTCATGCGGATGACTGAACGCCTTGAGCTCCACTCCATCAGCTGTTCCACTTTCTCAGCCAAAAGGTTCTGTAATTGAGGACAAGGATGAGGAAAGTTTAAGCTTAAAATTTAAGTGCTTTGTACCTATATTCTGCCTTTGCACCCTCCAAACTCCTCTGGACTCAAGACAGAAGTTATATATAGCTATACGTAGCAGAGTTTAGCTTATAGCATAATTTAGTCTTTCATGTAGTAAACAAGATTTTAAGTATTTAAAAGAATAACTCAATGTGGTTGTAAACAGCAAGAATACATAAAATGAAATCAAACAGGTTGCTACCAAAGGCAAAGGAATAGAGTAAGGATCACTGCCTGAAAAGAAGTTACCACTACACCAATAATTTAACCTCCATTTAAAAAATTGAAGTTTTAGAAAATGCAGACTTATGTTGTATTTATTCTGTTTAGTAAAAATCACAGGAGGATACTGTCAGTCACTTGAGTATAACGATGAAAGAAAACTGTACCTACAAAGAGAGAGAAATAGTTACTATGTTTAGAATTTCCTGCAAATGTATCACACTGAATTTAAATTCATGAAAGTTTTATGTTTTGCTACAGACAGGACTGCACTGTCATATAAACCCATCTTGGTACATTCCATTATGAGATCCATGTTTTAAGCTGATCTCAAGACTGAGAAGCCCAATATGTTTTGGCTGAACTATCATTGTATAAGAAAAATCTGCTTGTGTATTGTCTTTTGCTTGAAAGCATTCCATTACATGAATGATTTAAAATCAAGCTATGGGACATGTTAAACGACAGACCTCTTTATCTAACTATTCCTATGAAAATCTATTTAGGTTTTTTTCTTTTCAAGTAAGTCTGATTCCACACCTGCTCAGCAGAAAGTGTTCAATTTCCTAAGTTACCTAGGTTCAGCAAGGTTGTACTAACCACGGTCTAGGTGGATTGCTGCAGACAGCTTATGAGGATCAATGCATCTATCTTGGTTTAAGTCTTCAGTTCCCTGCTCACTGGCCCTGTGGAAGCTGCCTATCTAATAAAAACTAAAAAAAGAGTGGAGAAAACTGGAATATTACAACTCAGAAGCTGAGTGCTGAGAGAAAGTGAGATAGACAGAGCAGGGGGCAGACGGACATGAACAGAAAGTGAGGAAGGCACATCAAGCAAAGAAGAAACTAACTTCAGAAAACTTGAAGATGCAAGACCTCTGTTAAAATACACATAAACTAGTAGAAGGGTTTACAAATTGATCAGGCTACACTGTGGAGGGGTAGAACACTCTAGCTTAAAAAACATATTGAAATAGGAGCACTCTCAGAAAAGAGAGCATGACGACAGGTAAGGCAAGGATAAAAGGCAAACACTGTGCAAGAACAACTGAGCAAGGAGACAATCAGTAATCAGTAATGCTATGAATGAGAGTAGAGACAGAGTTATAAGGGGAAGGAAGGAATGAACTGCAAGGATAAAGAAAAATTATACTGTGCCTGTCAGATCTTCCATCTTCAAAATTATCAGAGCCCCTTAGGGGCTGTGCCCCTTAGGTATAGGTCACCAGAAGGCTTAAGTCCAAAAGAAGCTTTGATGAGTGAACCATGAACAGTTCTGAAATACCTGCATTTACTTGATCCTGTAAAAAAAATCCTTTAGGCTTTTGTTCCTGTTCTCAGAATTTAGCTGATATTTTTAATCATGAATGTGAAGGAGAGATTACAGCTCTGTTTATCATGAGAGTATCAATGACTCAATTAATACTGTAATTTTTCTTCGTCTAAAGACATGTTTCTGGTGGCTTTGCTTCAAGAAGATATTATGTAAGTTCTTTTCTTTAAAAAGAATCATAAAGCAAATTACATAAAAATGAAGCCTACACATTTGTAAGACTTCCTTCAATTAGCAGTGCCAGGATTAAATCTTTGTTCATTTCAAAAGATTCACTCATTTTGCATCAGGCATTCTAGCCAGTAATGCACAATAAAATACAAGGAGCTAAAAAGGATGGGAAGTAGTATATCCAAAAGCTTTAATAACTCCAGCAAAAAGATAAACCAAAGAGAACTAATAAAAAGACATAACTTTTATGTTAACACAGGAATGATGCATAATATCCTACTTGGAACAGAAAAACAAACACTTTTCAGAATAGGCCTTATTCAAAGAAAAGAAACCCATGAAATAGCATTAAGGGTATGAAAGCAAAAGCATCATCTTGCCAGAAAGAAAAAAATAAAAGAGAGGGAAAAAATCCAGCCCTATTAGTGCTAAATAATTTGCTTCTATAAAATAAAGTTCTATGGAAGAATCTTACTCAGAGAAGTCCCAATTCTAGTTTTACTTGGAAGCTAGTTGCCAATAAGAAATAGTCTTGATTCCTTTAGATTCAGCCACATATAATGTCACCATTTTACACAGCTCTTGTGCAATATTCACTATAATGTTCTCAACCACTTGTATCATTTGTTGTTGTTTGGTTTTTTCTTATATGCACAAGGTAACAAGCTAGTAACTCAACTAACTTTATGTGTGTACTACACTAGGTAAAAACAAGTGAATATTTCAGGAGTGTAGTCATTAGGTACAATGTATATACTTGCTTCACTGCATTCTGGAGAAATCTATTCTTTTCAAATAGAAAGTTATTTAATAGACTGCAGATAGGGGCTTGCATCATAAAACATTCTGCTACACTTCTCTTACGTAACTGACTGCACTTCAATACCCTACCAAATTTTTTGTACACTTTATTTCAGAAGACTTCTTTTGCAGTGTAATTGATACAAGGGACTGACAGCTCTAGAATTCACAGTGCAGTCATTCTGAATTTTAAGTCTTCACAGAGAGATGAAGGGCTGATATTGTTTTTGTAATTTATAAAATATATGCTACTGAGTAAGTTAGCAACCTTTTCCTCATTTCATTTAATAATGAAATCTAAGAAATAAATCTACAAAATAAAAGTTTTCATTTTAGCCATGCATTTGACTTTAATGCTGAGTCTTAAGGAAATATGGCACATTTTAAAATTCCAACTGTCCAATTCAGCTTTGCATCAAAAAGGCACCCACTTAACAGACACTACACTCAGAAAATTGGTCAGTGTGTTAACAGGTGGGTGGCAGGGGAAAGTGTGTTTTAAATATACTGAAGCCAGCAGACCAGTCTTAAGGATTTCATAATTCAGGATCTAATTTGGATAGTTTTGTATGAATTTCTTTTTTAAGATAAAAGTGTGGAAAACAGAAAAACATACTGTTGAATACAAGCAGAGCTCTACCTCAGTCAAAAATTTTCTCCTGTGTGAAAGAAGAGTGTTGAAAAGTGAAGAAAATTTGACAGAAAAACATGTAGAGCCAAAAGGCAAAATTTTTCATGTTACCCTAATAATCTACTAATATCCTGGAAAGCACTGTCAGACCATTGAAAAGACAATGGTCTATTCCAAATTGTTCTTGCTGTGAAGATACGGAAACTGAACATGTTTTCTTTCACCATTTACCATCCAACTACACAAACCATGCATAAAACTGTCACCAAAGTGAATTCCCATTAGGATTCTAGACACACAAATTTTATTAACTTGCCTTGTTCCACCCCCTGGGAAAAGTCTTCTGCCAGAGAAAATCTGAAAGTAGGAGAGAATGGCTAAATCTAACAAAACACATCTTTTGATGACAGAGACACAACTGTTACTCAGATCCAGAAAACAAGGGACACTACCTCATTTTCACTCCAGATTTCTAATCTTCTGCTCCTTTCCACAGTCTATACAAGTAAAGACCCTACATATGTTTAAACCTATTCGTTTACAGAATTCCTCTGAGCACTTACTAGCTTTATGCCGATAAATGAAAGGGACTGCTTTAGCTGAAACACTAGGGCAAAAAACCCCCAAACAAACAAACAAACCCCCAAAGCCTAAGTATGAGAATGGAAATTCTTCCTGTATGAAGAAAACTCAGGGTTTGATGTTGCAAATAACTACAAAAGGATCAACGGGTAACAGTCTGTAAAAACACTGAGAACATTAAATCAATGGACGAAGAAGCAGCCATGTATCACTTATTTATTTCCATTAGCTGATTCCCCAAGCAGAATAGAAGAACATGTATGATCTATGTGTGGAAACAAAATAAATGCTAATTTCTGTAAACAAACAGAACTACAACATTACTTGCTACTCCTACACTATTTTGTAACAAGTGAAAATGTATGGCACATCAACATTTTTACAAAACTAAATAACCCTTAAAAATGTAACTGAGAAAATCCAAAATCCAGGAATTTTCTTACACAACAAGTAAAGCTGTTAATATTTTAGAAAATTGGATTATTTCATAAAGCAATCACCTATGAAAATTGTCTTTGCTCCTGAAATAGTGACAGTCATTGGCATTTTTTCCTCAATCCTGTTAAGCAGATGAACACTCCTCACTGAAATAAAAGCTGCTTGGGAAAACAATTCTAAATAATTCTTCTTTTATCCCTAAGGCTAGTAAAATGTATTTCCACTTGCAGCTGTCCATATTATTGAGTCAAGAAGAAAACAAAAGAAAAAACTTGAATTTCCTCTATTACAGATCTTGGTTTTCCAGTGATGTCATGAAACAATTATGCTGCCTGTCAAAAAGCAACGTGTGACAAGTTATGAAACTAAAGATGCTGGTAGGCCAAGCTTCTGGTATCTGCCCCTGAAGCAATTCCCTATTAGGGATTGCTTCCCAATGATCCCCCATATCTCCTCTCCGGTTCTTAACTCAATAGAGGTTGACATCTACAAGCCTTCCCTTTCATACTCTGTGACTAATAGATTAGCTATTCAAAACAGAGCTTTATTTATTCACTCTCCCAAGACACAGTGCCTACAAGACAAAGCATAAAAAACAAGAATCATCCTGTATACACACGTTGCCTCACTTGACTGTTAATCATTCTTGGCCAGATTTTCTAAATTTCTATTGGCCCAAATAAAACTCTCTTGGGGACACAGGGTACCAAATCACAAAAAACAAAGTACCACACATAATTTTCTAAGTGCTGCTTGCTCTGTCCAGTGGATGTCCCTGATATTTTCAAGATTTCTTCTTTAGACTTCCTTTCATTTACTTTGCCTTCAGTTATAATAACCTGACACAGGTAAATTAAGGCATAAGGGGCTATTGGAAAAAGCAAAGAACTAAGTCCCAACGATATTAGTCAATGAGTCAAACTAGACTCCTTCCATTTGAAACACACCAGCTTTACCACTTTTCATCTTTCAGGTTTCAGAAAAGGTTTTGGGTCTTTCTGATGTAAGAGGGTCCAGAATACTGCTCAATATGTGAACCTGGAAGACTAAGACCTCAGCTCTAGAAAGATTGGGTCAAAAGCTGTAACATGAGATACCTATACTAGAAAAAGTATAAATTAGCCAGGGACTCAATCTACTAATAAGACTGAAGCATTGGTTATTACCAAGCCATTCCCGTTCCCTGATAAAAAATTCAAATTCACTCCAGTACCTCAAATTTCAGTTTCTGTAGTGGAAGAAATAAAGTAAGGAGTTTCTAATTAATGATTTGATACTACATTTGCTACTGGAGATGAGTTAACTACAGATTTTGTTAAGTATTTCTGAAATGATGACACTGCAAATAAAAAAAAAAAAAAAAAAAGATGGCTTGACTTCCACGTTTCCTTTATGTGTGTTTTACCAAAACTAGCTAAGGCAGATTGAAAAACCACCCTTGATGACAATTCTGCTTTGTTCACTCAGGTGCATCAAATCCCCAGGAAATGCTAGCTCTGTACACAATAATTTCAGGACAACATTCATTGTAAAAAAACCAACCAAACAAACAAAAAACAAACCACAAAACAAAGTTGCACTGACAGGGCATGTAAAACATCTCATAAATCTATCTATAGCATGTAGCTTAAATTCCAATTTAACAGTCTTCATTTTAGTCTTTAATTATACTAAGAATAATAGTACAGAGACACTAACTGCACTAATAAACACATTTCAGCAGTATGTTGTAATAACAGTTAACTTCTCTAAAAATGTGTCTGATAAACATTCACAGATAGGCAATTACTGACCCCATTACATTGGTGGCAGAAAGATGATGGAATCAACATTCAAAGTGTTCTTGCAGGCATTCATTCCTCTGTTGTCCCTTGGTCACCTGATGCCTGCATAAAAATGTCATTTATGCTACCAACATATCAGTATCCTTGAACACATAAAAAATATTTTTATCGTTTGTAAAACTCAACACACAATAACTGCATATATTTAGATAATTTCATATAATATTTCCTACACACTAAAAAGGGAGAAGATAGAAGGCTACTTTCCTGCATAAGTCTTCCAAACAAGGTTTCAAATAGCTCAGGGACTTGAAAGTGCAAAGAAAGGTAATTTCTTTGATCTTTCTACATCTTCACTCTTCTAACATTTTCTAGGCTATTCTAACACCTGGGGAAAAAAATTGAAATATATTTCACTTTTGTCAAAATTTACTCCTCTTCAAATTAAGGCAATCAGCACCAGTAGCTTTATCAAAAATACTTAGTCGCTATTATGAACTTGTCTTTAAACAAGAATAGAAACCATCAGTCATGTCAAAGTTACAAACTGTAATTTCTTGATTCACAACCCTAGGCCTAATGGAGAACTCCGGGATTAAGTATCTTAATATTCCACTGAGCAACACATTATTCTGCAGCTCATAAACTCATAAACTCATAAACTAATTCTTCTATCGAGAATGAGTACCAGTACTGCAAATGTTTTCTTCTCTGATTTCTCCTCTGCAACAAAAGAGAAGCATGAGTTAATGCAAATATTACTAACCACTAAGATATACAGAAATCTGTTTGCATACTTCTTTTCATTCTCAGATTATTTATTTATTTAAAAGCCATTGCCTGAATATAATTGAGAAGCCATGTAAGCTGGCACAGTATGACTGACTTAATATTATGCTCCATTGACTCAAAGTCATTTAGCTGTGACTGAGGATTTGCTTTTTGGAATGAGACATTGATTTTCATCTTTATGTAAAATAGCCTACATTTTGTGGCATTAAACCTAAAAATGTCCTTTTAAGGCTGAGTAGATAAATGAATGGAGAAGCAAAAGTACTGCAGGGGTTTTTTTAATATTTTAGCCCATAAGTTGTTCTATTAGCACTTTCATAAAAATCTGGTTGATTTCCTATTACATGAAACTGTCATTTTCTGAACATTATACAAGAAAGTATTAACATCAATATTTTCTTACACCGTGGAAAATGCAAGATTGAAAATAACCTGCATAATGGTTTACATGGATGTATTTTGTCCAGTTGATTTTACAAAGATCGTCAATTTCAACTGACTACAATCAAAACTTGATGATTGATTTCAAAATACAAGAAATTCACCATTTTGTATTTCTTTTCAAAATTTCACAATTTGTCACAAACTTTATGATAATTTCCATTCATTAAAAAATAAAGTTCATCTGATTTAAATAAAGCCTATAAGATCAACAATATGAATTACTGAGTAACGCTCTAGTACTGTAAACAAGTGCACAGCTTATTTCAGGAAAGATAATACCTACTGTACTGCATTAAATAAAAACAAGTTAAACCATTTAAGTTTTATAGAAATAAGCCTAGGTAAGATGCCTTATACAACTACAGGCTTTTACCCTATTATTTTACTTCTTTTTCTTTAGAAGCATGGAAGTAATTTATAACATAATGAGAAATATCAAAAGGATGAATTATGAATTAGAGAAAAGATTCTACAGCAAAAGCACCAGCTAAAATTCAAAGTACATTTTGCTTAGGTCACCTTTATACTGGAAGGATATTAGTCTCAGGAGAACATAATATAGGACATCCAGGATGATTCCGAGAGTACTTGTTATACACAAAGGCTAAAAAAGCTCCATTTACTCTCAGTGGAAAACAATTCAGGATGACCTAGCAAAAATATTGCAAAAATTCTTGATTAACGATGGGAAGAAATCTTTAGCTAAATATTAAAATAATGCACAAAAAGTTAAAAACTAATTCTGCACATATATTTTAATTCATTAAGATCAAACTCCTAATCCTAAATTACAGTAATTTTTTTCAATATTTGGAACCTTCAGATTCCGGGGAATTGGATTCAGCCATACCTTTCAGAGTGCTAAGTTTATGATTTTTAAGCAGATACTTAAGTTAACTCTATGCACAATTAGTATTTCACAAATAAAAACTCTTTCTAAATCCAGGAACACATCTCAAAGCTACAGATTAGCAAGATGTTTAATATCAATTTATTTGGCCTGCCATTTTCAAATATTTCTGATTTTTAGATAAAATTAAACTTAGCTAAGCCAGCCTTTTAAACTAGGTGCTATTGATATTGCCATTCTGAGTTTCTGGACCCCAAGGACTTTTTTTATTAAGTTCAGCTTTCGGCAAGAATAATCTCACAGCATTCAGCAGCCTGGTTCAATTTACAGTGTAGAATTATGAATTAACTACTGAAAGCCATTCAAGAACTAATATATACTTTGTGTACCTCTCCCTTGCTACAAATACTGACTTCTCAACACATTATTAACATCGTGTTTATGTTTAAAAATAAGTAACTTTTGATCCCATTCTTTTCCTTTCACTTCTTCCAGTGTTTGCTGAAATGAGCAGGCAGCCTTATTTAATCTAGATCATTTGAAGAAATGGTATTTCTCTACTAAAAGCAAAGGTTTGACAGTACAGGAAGACACAAGACATTTCTCCTCCTTTTTCCTTCATTCTAAAACTAGAGTCCACAGTGTCTTTGAAAATGTGAAAACAAGGTCTTTCTTTTACTCTCAAGCACTACTTGTGAACTTGAACGTTCTATATACAGTGCTATATAACCAACTGTTCCTTCTCAACTTTATTGAAAAGTATTTTTTTCAGGTGAATCTCTTTAGCTATTAAAAAGGAAAGTGTTACAGAGTAAGCCATAAGAACCTGGTAATCCAGGATCAGGTTGCTCATGTACTAGTTTTGTACCTACCAGAGCATGTAGCTCCAGTACCCCATATACCCCAAATGAGGACATGCTATCCCGGGAGAAATTCAAATAACTTCTGTAGTAAGTTCCTTAGGGAAAACAAACAAACAAACAAAACAAAAAACAAATAAAAAAATAAACAAACAAAAAAACCACAATAACAACAACAAAAAAAACCCAAAACCAAATGAAACCCCAAAACAAATAACAACAAACCCAAACAAAATAACCAGCTACCCCTAACCCTGGGCAACTCCTGACAATGCTCAGTCATCTTCACAGTACAGAAGTGATTACTGATGTTTGGATGGAACCTTTGGTGTTTCATCCTGGGCCCACTGCCTCCAGTCCTGTCACTGGGCATCAACGATTCTGGCTGTTATCTTTACCCTTCAGGTATTCATTTACATCAATATAACTGCTCCTGAACCTTCACTTTTCTAGGATAAACATTCCTAATTCTCTCAGCCCTTCCTCAGAACATTTTCAATTTCAGAACATTAGGTGGAAAGCATGATATTTAAAGGATGTGCATGAAAAGACACCACTTTACTGAACAATGGTTCCCTCCTATTTTTTGTTGGTTTTTTTTTTTTAATAAGTGTAAAGCAAGTTCTACCTTACAGAGCAAGTAGCATCTAGAGAAAAGGTGACTTAGACACCAACAAAATTGTTCCTTTGTTCAAAGTGTATTTGTTCCCTGTTTCACAATAAAGTAATTCATAAACTGAATTGATGTTGAAATACTGCCAATCATCTTTCCCTTTCTATCCCTTACTGCACATTTCTCTGCATATTTGTGGAATGACAAGATTTTATGTTGGAAGTTGATAAAGTAATGATGATAATAACTTCACAAAGAAGTAACTCACCCCAGAAATTTGAGGTTGCTTTAGCTTTGGTGTGTGGAGGGCTGTGAGCCCCTGGCACAAGAGCCCTCTGCATTCCCTTGTAGGAGAGAAGCCTGAAGGCAAAAAGACTCTCCCCAGAGATAAGCAACTTTCCTCTAGGTTATGGTGACCAAGCGAACCACCCCCAACATGCCTTGATTCTTTATGGTAATACCTTGTACCCAGTTGGCTAACTGGTTTCTACCCCACCCCCTGCCTTTCCCATAAAAAGGCCCCTGTTTCTGCCCCTGGGCAAGGAGTCCTCGTCCCTGGCCTTCCCTTCACAGAGGCTGCTGGACAATAAATACTACCTCTGTGGAACTGCCATACGAGGCTCCTGTCTCTCTATCCCCAAGTTCTGCTGGGGTGATTTCACGAAGAGCTGAATCATAAGAGCTGGAATCACTTGTAGCTGAGAAATCGCTTGCCATCACCCCTGGAAGAGTTGTTCTTTGCAGGACGCTCTCTCTAGGAAGGTCACGGCATACCAGTGCTGACCAGCATCGGACCTCTCCTTGCGACATTGGTGGAATGCTACCAATAAATGCTACCACAGTTTGAAAGGGGTCAAAAAGCCAAATGAGCAACAAAATTTCAGGGTACTACTGGATATTCTCCCTGAAAAATTAAAAATTAAATAGAATCTGGATCTTTTTTGCTTTCTGTAAACAGCCATGCTAGGGAGACATTTTTCAAAGCCATTGTTAACTCAGCTCTCTTCTCTGTGGAATCACCACATAGAGACTAATCCCCCAAAGCCCTTAAGCACTGTGCTACATTGAAGAATTACCCAAACAACCAAAATACAGCTAATGCTAGAAGAGAACTTTCTTCCTCTTCTTCAATTTTCTAAGTTATTTCAAACACCAGGTTAAAATACAGATGCTGTATTTCCAATCCCTGAAAGTGCAGAATAGATGACTAAACTGCTACCATGAAAAGTTTTATTTAAAAAAACTTATGAAAGGCTAGCTAAGGAAAGCATCAAAAATTTACACTAAATTAGATTCTAAAGGAAGACTGGGAAGGGGCAGTAGCACATACTGTTAAAAGAAAGAAGACTAAGGACAAATAAATTCAACAACCATTTAAAATGTAAAATGCAGAGTAAATACAAAAGAAATCAGAGAAGATTTGGTTCTATGAGTGAAAACATACCAGAATGAAGGGGCAGAAATTAAATTGTTCTAAGGCACATAAGCACTGTTTGGTAATCAGAAATATAACTGCTTGAACAGGAAAACAATGAGGCCTCAATCAAGCATACTGAAATAATTTTGACAGAATCCCCTTGAGAATAATGAATTTATTTTTTTTTAATTGCTCCAACAAGGAATATAATAGTACTTCAACTTTCTTTGTTACTATATATAAGACATTTAAAATGAGGGTATATAACATAAAAGAATTTTAGAGGAAGCTAAGTGACCTTTAACGAGATCAACAAATCAGCAGAGTTCTCCATACAAGCAAAGAACAACTAGTTAACTACATACAGGAAATACATAAAGCATCTAGTTGAAAAATATTCTGGGTATGCATACTCTGGCTTCTTCATCTTCCAAAACATTAAAAAACAAAACACAATAAAACAAAACCAAAAATACCAATCAAAAAACCAAACCAAACACAAAAAACAACAACAACAAAAATGCCCAAACCCCAAAACCAATACTTAGGCAGATGTCATGAATTTGTCTTTTTGGTATTACTGAGAGAATTCTCAAGTACCTATTTCTTATTGGCACCTTAATGTTAATACAAAAGGTTATCTTGCTGATTAGCACACTGGGAAGCTAAAAAACAGAATTAAATTTCTCACTTGCCTCTTCACAGGAAGTGAATTAAGAGAGTAATGTCAGAGGAAAGATGTGGTGATGATAAGCAATAAACACTTTCTATCTTGTGACAAGGCAGTTAAGTACTTTCTGAAATAAGATATCTAACTATGCACAAACTAGTCTGTGTAAAATCTAAGAATTTAAAAAATCTAAGAATTTAAAAAAATTATAATCAAAAATTGCAGACAAAATAATTAATCTTTAGAGTCGAAAAAGTTGTTATCACCAAAGGGACTGAAACATCTTATACTACCTATCACAGATACAAGTTTTACTTCTTCCTTAAAATTTCATGTGTTCTTGATATTTTACCCATTAATCCAAGTACCCATAGGATTAAACCTCCTATGGTAGAAAAGAACAAATATTATGCAAAATGTCATTACTATTCTCACTAAACAAAAATGATAACTACCGACTTGGCTGATGTAAGACCTATCAGTGTTAAAAACAACTGCAGATTAAAAAAAAAAAACCAAACAAAACCCAAACAGCAACAAAAAACGCCACCCAAACAAACAAACAACCCCAAACCCGTTAGATTATTCTTTTGCTAAAGAGGAACATAATTTCAAGACCTGAACAAGTCAAGAAATAGTAAGTGTCAATTCTGTAACAGACTGAGTACAGACCGATGATTATTCTGCATCTAAAGGTAAACAAAAAGAATACTTGCACTTTTGAAGTGTAGAGTGCTTAAGGATAGAGAAAAAAGGGAGAATAATTATTTGGCAGTTTGTTTTCTGTGGTTGATTTTAAGGAGTCTGTCAATACAGAATAACGAAAAATATAAAAGGAGAAAGGAAGCACGACTATAAAATTTGACATTCCACAGACCTATCCTAGAGATTTGCTTTGAAAACAATTAGAAGGATAAATCTGAGAAGCACTTTTCCTATTTTTTTTCCCAGCTGAAAAAGAGACCCTTTTCCTAATTTTCCGGAGAATCACTTTTCCTGATTACCTAAATGCACAGACAGGTTCTGAAACCCTCTATAGATCCCAAGTCTGTCATCTTAAGAACATAACAGAGGCAGTACCAGCTCAGGCCACAAGTCAGCCTAGTCCACATGCAATACCGGATTCCCACAGAACATCGCAGGTACTAAGCAAACATATTAGATATACTAGTATATATCTTCCCAGCCCTCACCATTTGCATCTCAGGGACATCCTCAGCTAGAAAACACTATCTTTGTATGTAAAATAACTCCACAAGGAAGTAACACTGGAAAATTACTGAAGTCAAAGGCTACACAGTCTTCAAAGGACAAATCCATTCATATGTGAATAAAATTTATGCACATTCTTGTCCTGTCTTGGTTTGAAGCTAGCTAAAAGATATACCATAGCTAATTCAACTTATCATCCTATATTTAAATATTCTAGTTTTGAAATCTGCATTCTTTAAGGTCAACATTGGACACTAGTTAAGCACGCCACCTTCCAGCACCCCCCCTTTCAACACCCATTCAACCCAGATTTTGAAGTCAGTTTGGCAAATAAAAAATGCATCTCAGAAATCTTATCGCCTGGGGAATCCACAGAAATAGTCTCCCTACAAAAAATTTTCCTTTTTGAATGTGAAGTTCTCCAGTACCGCACTTTCTCCCATGCAACCCTAAGACAGCCACTTCCCTAGTTCCCCTACAAATGCTACAACATTAGCCATAATAAAGAGCTAGTGAAGCTTGCCAGTTAGAAGACAGGATACATTGCCACTATTTTTTACAGTAGCACAATGGTCTATGCTAAAACAGTTGCCATTGGAAGGAAAACCCAGGAAAACTGAAACCGTAACTGACCCAAAAGCACAGAATGGTTCTGATCTGTTCACTTCTCAATTTAACGCCACAAAATCATTTATAAAGATAACCTAAGAGGCGAGTTAACTAGTGAAAGATCAAGTGAGGAAAAATATTTGATAAGCTTACTCCCCTCCTGCTCCCTGAAGTAGAGTAAGAGGGTGGATCTTCTGATACATAAAGAATAATTGCTATAGAGAGGAAGATTAGATAGCCCTGAAACCAATTATAAGGGATAAGTAAGTGCAAAGCATGTCAATATGCTTAGCAATAAAATTGGTAAATATTCATGGAACATGCAAGAACAAACAGTAAATCACCTCATTACAAGGAAAAATGCCAATCAGGAACACTGCCATTGGTTGCGCTACTTTAAATATAGTCAGTCTGGGAAATTTTCGTCACAGAAACTTCTTGCAGTCTTCAAAACATGCCAGAGAAAAAGCAGATACTATTTATCAGCTCATTCCAGTTTTCATCTGGCACAATTTACACTCCATATTGTTCAAGGGAGTCAGGGTTTCACAGTTCAAGAGCTGGACATTAAAAAAAAAAATACATATATATTTTCTACAGAACTGTACTATTCATTGAGTCAAAATTTCCTTTTCCTGCATTACGTATGTGCATATCCCTAAATAAAATTCTCAGCTTACAGAATTAGTCTGCCCCCTATATATTTAGAAGAAAACAGTTACGAAAAACTCTCATTCTGACAAGCCTAGAGATGAGTAAAGTAATAGGAATTACATTCAGGTTCAAGAAATCCACTGCAGACATTTCAACTCCTCCCTGAACATTTTCAGTGAAATAATACATCAGTGACCACAGGGAGGAGAAAGCATCACCAGAAATTAGATGCAATTACTGCCCTAATCCCTACAGACACAAAGACTGAGAATACACTTTATCTCCATTTGACAGAAACCTATCCTTTTACAAGAACACAACATGATTTGCTATAAAGTTTTAGGTCTGAATCACATTTAAAAATATGAGGCATTACTTTCCAATTTACTTTGCTGGTACACAAGTCCTTATCTCCCACTCCAAGAATGTGGCTGAACTGAATTTAATTTACTCCGCAAAACAATGTATACAGGACACAATAAATACAAAAAATTAAAAATAACATAGTTAAATATTCTGCACTATGTATACACATGGAGTTACATATGCAGGACTGAAACTGGATGATTATTAACCAAGAACACAAACGGGTTATACATACACTCCAACTTGACTGAAATCATCTGACTGCCTAAGTGACTTACTATTAGTTTGGCTCACCGGCTTTGGCCAAATATCCAATAATTTATTTTTGAGGTACAAGGTCAGAAGAGACCACATTTTTCTGAAAAGGTACTGCTTTGTCGGAAACTATGTAAATGAATGGTTCAAAAGACAAATAAGAGTACAGAAAGGCAAGTATTTAAAGATTTCATAATACAGAACAGACATGGCTTGTGAGCCAGATGGCTTTTTACCAGCTGCTTGTAGAAGGGGCTGGGAGAAATAATCTGTAGCATGACTAAGTCAATTTGCAGATACACAGTTCTGTCTTCAGGATAAGTTACCAGAATCTGTAACACTAAAATAAATAAAGCTTCATATTTATACAAAATCAAATACTCTATTTGAGACACATTAACAGTTCCCATTTAGAACAGAGTTAACCAATGAGAAAAATTTACTCTCCTGGTACTTCTAAAAGGCATTTAAACAGACCACCAGGGAGAAGTAGCAAGACGCAAATAAAGCAGTTTTCAGACAATTAAAACTCGAAATTTCAAAGAATACAAGAAGTTTCAGGAACAGGTATATTTTAAAAACATTAATGCAAAAAGCCATGTACCACAGGCAAGACAATGCTTTCAGAGATGCTGCGGGTTTTAAAGGGAAATTATCCTGGAGAGAATTCAGTTCCTCAGTCAACTGTAGAAACCCCTTTGAGCAAGCTCCACTATCTGCTGATCTTTTCTCACAGTCCATATTACAGCTCCTTTTTCACTTTATCCCTTTTTCATCACTCATTGTCATGAAAATACCCACTTTTCCCCTAGAAATTAATGAGAAGAAAGAGAGGTAAGTACTATTGACTTACTGGTGGCAGACTGGGCCACCAGGACTCTTAGAGGAGAATAGAGAATGGAAAAGAAATTGAATTTCTTCTTGTAGGAAGATTTCCAGAAGATATTCTAAAAGGAACACAGGATCAACAACGACAGAGGGAGGAAAGCAAACCTGGAAAATGGTTGAGGGGATATAAGGACAAAGGATGCAAGCTTCTGCCATATGTACAGCTGAATAGTATGGCTGAATAGTATAATATACGCTACAAAGCTGAAAGAAGCAAGAAGTTACTTTCAAGGTGTTAAAGAAAAGCCTATAACAGAATCTGTGACAACTGTACTGAACTCACAACTGAATATACCTTTTGAACTGCAGAACAATATATATCTTTGATATTACACTGACATAGAATTTATAGGCCGAATTTTGTTGTCCAGCATTCAAGTATAATATTACGTTCCATTTACATTTAACTAGTTTTGCAAGGAATTGTTCTTTTGGTATTGTTGTCATTTATGTAATCAGAGCACTAAGAAATCCTAATCAAGGAGCAGAATTTAATTGTGTGTTACAGGAGAAGCACATTAGAGACAGTTCTTGTCCCCAAGAGTTTGGAAGCTACAAGTCAAAGAAGACAAAACACACATCGTTTGCTTATTTATGTACTTCTGCACACAGAATACAAGAGACCAACAAAGACCATGGATTAACATAGTGCACAGTTGCTTTGCCACATTTTTTGTCTAACCACTGTCAAGATTTTAGAACCTTGACAGCAAAATGGACTCAAAGAGGGATTTAAAAAAAAAAAAGTTTTTGCAGTGCTTTGTGATGTGCTGTTTCAATAGGAAAACATTAATAAAATTAATCCCGAGATACTTGTTTTTAAGATTTAAATGAATGGACAACAAAGAAGATGCAGGATAATGAAGAGCAGGAAGTTGGTAAAAAGAACTGCTTACGCACAAAAAGCGTAAAGTAAAATATCTTTTGTAACTTTTGTTTACTATTCATAGTTGCAGAAGTAAATGGTATGTAATCTGTCACATATATTGATGGACTAGGGCTGGAAAAGAAACAGAAGACAGATGTGGTAAGTAAAACACTGTCATTTTTGCAAGTTTTCAAAGCAGCCATTGCCTTAGTATTCATTAACTGTAGAGAATCTTTATTTTATCCCTGAAGCCCTAATTATTGTGAACCCACACTGTCATCTACATTTTTTTGCAAGACTGCATCCTCTCCCTTTTCAGAAAACTTAATTAAATCTTTAATAAGCCAGTATAAATGTAAAGGATGTGGAAAACAAAATATCACCTTATGCATATTTATTAAATTTCTGCAAACCCTAAAGCATTTCTCCCCAGATTAATGGTATGGAAAAAATTGATTTCAGTTTACCTACCAATTTCTTTTCTTGCAATAATTCCATCTGTTAGTTCTTATGGCAGGGACCTTGGTACTAAAAAGCATCTGAATATAGTCTCCAGAACTTGGTATCAACCCCACAGCTGATCACTTCCTCAGGTAATTGATTAAAATAACACTGTTTTAATCATTGTGTGAAATTAATCATGAAATCTACCCACCCACAGCAAGTGGACAGCCTTATTTTCATATTCTTGCTCAAACTGTAGCATATAATGCAGCTTAAAATCATTGAGGAAGTTCCCAATGACATTCTAGTGGTGTTACCACCACATGAATATGAGCTCTGGTGTTGAAACTGGTGATAGTATAAGTGCAATTTCTAAAAATACTTAATCCAATACAGTGACTTCAGGTGACTCATTAGACCTCTTTTGACAAGCAAAGATCCTAACATAGATATAACAGATCACTGAACTGAATACTAATACTGGCTGCATGCAAGCAAATAATCTTATGCTAAGAACAAACATTACTTTCAAATAATATTAGCCTATTTAAGTCATCCAGGGGACAGAGGAGGAGGGAAGAGCAGAGAGGACAAAACAATGTTCAAATGTTCCAAAGAATTGAAAAACTGCACTAGTTTCAGAGAAATTACATGAGCTCTAAAAAAAAAAAAAAATAATCTTTTTTCCAACTTTGAGGGTTGTGATGAAAACCCTATAAATTAATTGATTGATTAGACATCTGCACACTGTTGATTTCCTCAGCTTGTGGAAAATTTAACAGCTATGAAAGCATGACTTGCATTATTCATCTGGTCTAACTTTGAGACGTACAAATGGCATTTATAGTG
Source organism: Struthidea cinerea (assembly GCA_013397865.1). Lineage (NCBI taxonomy): Eukaryota > Metazoa > Chordata > Aves > Passeriformes > Corcoracidae > Struthidea > Struthidea cinerea. The sequence goes on along the minus strand of VZTI01005041.1, from coordinate 1,787,363 downwards.
TCAGCAACAAATTTCAGTGCTGAGTACTCTGATTAAATATTTGGGTAATATTCTCAAAAACTATCCAACCACCTTTCAAATACCCAAAGCCCAATGATTAACAACATAGTGTATCTAGTCTATCACTCTGCAATGCAGAGTGTTTGGTTCTTCAGCAGTGATATCAGAAATGGTTATCATTACCTATCAATGGTCTATCCCATGCCAGTATGATAAGAATATGCAATAATATAATCAGCTAATTACTTCCTCATTTGTTTGTTCAAAAATCGCCCTCTCCTCAACAGCTTAGAACTGGTATTCATTTTCAAATGGCTGCCACTATTCCCTCATCCTGCCACACCACAGTATTCCAGGACAGTCTTGTAGAAGTGACCTTCACACTTTGTTCCCACGCACGCAGAGCAATCAGGTGGGTGAGTACAACATAGAGAAATACTGCATCATTAGTTTTTAATCACAGGAAATAACCCATGTCATGCATAAACCTACTTGTCTCTCTTCAAATGACTGATAGAAGATGATCGATATATCAGACTGAAAAAAGACTTCTAGAATCATCTCATTCAAAACAGTCAGGTGAAATGAGCATTTATTATTAGTTACTTCAAGATCTAATGACTATTCACTACAGCACCATCCCTTCTATCCAGATGTAATGTAGTTTCAATTAAAATGGTTTTAAAAATCATACATTCTTGATACTTATTGTTTTTACAATTTTAAATGTTGTGGAGGTCATCCCATTCAACCTTCACCTCAAATCATGGTTAAATTTAGGAGTTACCATGGGCTGCTGAGGGCGTTGTCCAGTAGAGTTTTTAAAGTCTACAAGGATGGAGATTCTGCAACTTCTGTGGGCATCCTCTTCATTATTAGTTATTTTTTCCCTTTTAATTTCCAGTGAAAATTTCCTTCTTCCTGCACCTTCTGGCTTTCTCTGTCATTTCACTATGCAAACTACTAGATTATGAATAATGCATCCATTCCTTGTGTTTCTTAGAAAAAACGAAGAGCTCTGATCTTTCACCAATTCAGAAACTGCATATTTGCAGCGTGACAGTTATCCACAGAAGAGAAGAACCCCTGCTCAAAGCATGTACAATATAAAACTTATACCATCTGAAAAACTGATTGTCTGATATACCATATCAGCTATTTGTGTGCATAGAAAGAACCAAACATGACTTCATCATAAAATAACATGAAAGTCCAGCTCTGCAAATTTAAATTTCTTCTAAGTCAAATGGGTAATATCCAATTCAAAAGCCAAATGATTACAGATTTACTCCCAGCTCAATGTTACTTAATTACTCTCAGTCCCAGAAAGCTAAAACTGCATTCACAGTCTAAGAACATCATCAATAAAAGGTTCAGATATCAACCCAATTTCCATTAAAGAAATACGTGCTTCAGTAAGAGAATGGGCTCTTAAGCATCTGCAATAGAGAGGCCAATATTTTGGTAGAGTCTTAGTGCAGTATACAGTGGGAAAATAAGAACACTACTCTTAAGAATGCTGACCCACTGTGAAGAACATGTTTCCACGCTACACTGATTAAGATGTAAACAAACCTCCTCAACAGAGATAGTAAAGTCATCATTGCAATCCAATTTGTGCATGGGAAAATATAAGTCTGATTATATAATATGTTTGAATATAACTAATTTGGCAGTCTCACTTCATTCACTATTGATGGCTAAGAGAGAGAGAAAAAAAATCTACTTCAGGCCAGAAGAGGTTCTTGTAAAAGAACAAATTAACTATGAAGCAAGGCAGCTGTGAAGTCTTTTGAGCAGTAACTCTATTCAGTAAACTCAGAAGTATGTCAAATGGACAATACTACTCTAGATAGCAGGAGAGATGAAAAGCACTCACTTTCTTTGACAGCAAAATACTTGGCATAGACAAAGATTAATAAAATGATACGGCATGAGCCATAAGACTCATCAATCCTCTCCCGATGCAGTTGTAACTACAGATGTAGATTCCTTAACAGCATCATTCTGTAAAGCGTGGAAAGAGAGCTGCAAGACCTAAGATTGATGAACGAATCATGACTGAGCATTCCTCACGGAGAGATCCCTTAGTGGAAAACATTAGGCTCAAGAAAACCAGAGCTGAAAACAGCAGAAGGGTGGAAGATCATGGGGTCGTGACGGGATAATGCTTCTCCTCCCTAGGTAACTGTTTGCAGATGCTGTTAGAGAAAAAAAAAATACTGGATTAGGTGAACTCAGCCTGAATGAGTTAAGACATTCTTACCCATCTTATATTGAGACCATTGATGATTTGATGTAATAAAATATTTAAAGCAAAAAGTAGTTTTAAACCACTGCTCAGAAAGGAACTAAAAAAGAAACTATGTCTTCCGATTATCACAATATGGCACATGGTTTCCGGTTCTGGGAAGAGATATCATCTGAACCATTTTCAAGCAACAGAACACAGCAACAGGACAAAAATCACTTCCGTGAGGGCTCCTGTCAATATGGATAACAAGAGAGGCAACAATTAGAGCTTAATGAATGAGAATCATCCCTTTTATAGATTAGAGCAGAGAGTGATCATGATGAGATCAAAATCCATTACTAGCCTTGTGTATTTCAGGGAATTGCAATAAGGACTGAAGCAGGAAAAATAAAAGCATTTAAAAGAGATCATATTTGTTTTGATAACATTTCACACCACATCATCCCATTTTTCTACTCCAAGTGCAGCAAAGTATGAAGAGTTTATAGAGCTAATTCATGCAGCCTACTTTGAATTTTCAGGGAAGAAATGCAAACTCAAAACCTACAAGTCACAATGAAGACATCCAAGCCAAAAGCAAGGAACTTATTAAATCTCAAAGACAAAAGGAGGACACAGAGAAACAGAATCGTGCTTAGTCTCTGAGAACTACTACACTTTATGTCATGATTAGAAAAGTCAGGTCCAACAGAATACCAATCTGTGCTGAATATCTGTAAAACTGAATGTCCTTTAGCATCTTACGGCTAGAAATAGTAATAGAGGTATTTGAAGGATGTATTCTTCTTGTTACTTTGCAGTGTTTGGAAACGTGAGGAGAGCACATGGCACTTAAGTATGTGCTACCAATCAGAACAGTATTAGTAGGAATTTTCACAGAGAAAACCTGAATCACATCAAACAGCAACTGAATATTTCTTTCTGCACTGTGAGCTGCAAGACAGCTTTCTAAAACAATGATTTATCAACATGGAAACTAATGAATCATTGATTCAAGGACAAGTTAAAAAAGTTAAAAGCTGAAAAATAAATAATAAAAAAGGAATTCTTAAATTTCTATCTTTACCTGCAAGGGGTATAGACCTGGAAGGAAAGCTGACTTATAACTGAATTAAGAACGAATACAACATTCAGTCAACTCAGCAATGGGGAGTAATTCAAATAGTGGCTGACACAGGCTGAGGGCAACTAGGAGGAAGAAGAAAATAATATGACCTAGTCTTTCTTGAATGCTGTCAAGTGAGCCAATTTGGCTCCTGACAGGATATATTTGTATAAATACCAGCACTAAATATGCACATGGTCTCTGATTTTAGAATAAAGCATACAAATCAGAAGGTAAGAGAAAAGATGAGTACCAAATAACGAAATCAAACTCTTGATTCCTTTCCACATTTGTCTCCAGTTACCATCATGATTACAGGAGTGCCTTCCTCTCCCACTCCAAACAAGTCCAGAGGGTTTTACAGGAAAGAACAAAAGAAAAATTTCCAAACAATTCAGATCTCTTCAGAGACATCAAAATTTTACTCAACCTACTTTTGCATTTCATTCATCTCTCTCCTTAGAGGAGAGCAAAACATGACAATCTGTCTTAGAACAACAGAAGTAAAACAGATTGTGGGAATACTTTCAAAATCTATCTGTACATACCAGGAAGAGTAGAATATCAAAAAGAAGGGAAAACTTAAAAATACCAAAATTCTTGAGAAGAACATTGAAAATACTGCAGAAAAACATGGGAAAGATGAAACTAAAGGCTATAAGGAAAAATATCTAGATAATCACAGAAGTGTGACACTAAGCAAGAAGTATGATGACAAAAAACATATGAAGGAAAACTATCACATGAAGAAAAAAGTACAATCACTGTGAGTTACAGCATGAATAAATAGATTGGAAGAAAATTAATGCAGTATTACACTGAAGGGAAGAGACATACAACCTAATACAGGAAGTGAATGTAGGCAGTCTGAAATTTGACTTTGAACAGACTAGAGAACAATTGTTGGCAGAAAATACATGCATAACTTTCCCCAGGGCAGCCACAAATGTTCCCGGATGAAGTCTGGTCTCTGAGTTGAGCAGGCTTTAAGTTTGCGTCAATATATGTGAATATTCTATTTCTAGAGAAAACGGAAAAAGCTAAGATAATAACAAAACCTAAAAAAACCAGGAACTAAATTATAAGAATCAATCCAGACACAAACAATAAAACCCCACTATCTGGGATATAGGAAGGAAATAAGGAGACTTTTAGGTTAAACAGAGTATTAATGTAGTCACAAGTAAGAAAAAAATTAACTTTTCTTGTACCAACTTGAGTTTGCAGCTGGTGAATTGGCATTTAATAAAAACCCAGAGGGTTTGGAAAACAAGTTATATCTTGAAAAATGAAAGAAAAAACATGTGGAAAAGGCAGTGACAAACTGTATTGGAAGATGACTAGAAATGTCAAAAATCTGCAGAATCCCTATCAGGGGAAGGATACAAGGTTATAAGAGACAGACCTACTATTATGTTTTTTCTTTATGAGCATTCTGGCTACAGTTGCATAAAATTAGAAAAATATGCACCCTTGCATCAACACTTTTTCAAGACTAGATGATGCTGGCATTGTCAAAGTTTCAAAAGACACAGGGAAACTGGGTTTTCTTGACCATGTGCAACCATAAATATTTGATGGACTTCTATTATACATTCAGTTTCTTCTGCTTTCAGAAAATATCATAACACACAGAACTAAATTTCATAAATCCTTTTAGGTCTAACAGTGCTTTTGCAGATTGACAAAACCTATCATGAGTACTTACTGCACTTTTTTTCAAAAATTAAATTTACTAAATTTGACACATTAATTGCTTCTAAGAAAGGTGCAGAGCACATACCAAAGACTGCTACTTTTTCCAAAAAGAATTAAAAAGAATTTGTGTTGTCATACTTCAAAAATAACAAAAAAAAAGAGGGAAAAAAACCCAAAAAGCAACGTATACCCCTTTCTCTGCTATTAAATGGAAAAAGCAAGAAAAAAGGGAAGTACCAACCTTTACAGTTTGTAAAATGGGCAAGCAACCAAAGAAGTTACACGGGAAACCAGTTACATATCTAACAACTGAATTCAAATACTTGAAGTCTGCAGATGACTTTAACATTAGGGGCAGTCCTTGCAATGTCTCCCTCTCAAGCTGAGAAAGTTAAGACCGCAAATTTCCTTTTTCTACAAGGATTTCAGAAAGTAGTAACTTGTTTCATTGCTTCACATGAAATTAGTGAAAGCCCACTTTGGTTTCAAGGTCAACTCTTCCAGGATGAAGAAATTATTTGAAATCTTTTTTCTCCAAATATCAGACAATCTGCCTGTCTAAAGAGAGGTATAATTTTAGGACATTAACAGTAGTTATCAAAGACAATCAAAAATATCTACAGCACTTTACATGGTTAACAGTAGCAACATGATCCAGTCAATTTAATGGACAACCTACTATCAGACCAGAAAGTGAAGGGTCCAAAGCAGAGCATGGAAATTAATAAAAATCCTACTTCATATTAAGGAAAATTCACATTTTTTCTACTTGTCAGAAATGACAAGTTGCAACAAAGAAATGTTCATATGACACAACTATTTAATCACTAAAGTTTGGATGCAAGTTCAGACTGTTGATTTTTCCTTCTTTCTTTTCAAGATATGCAAAACCATACTTTTCCTTCTTTTTCTTATGATAAAACATTTCAGTAAAGAGATTTTACAAGCAATTAAAAAAGTTAGAAAACTATGCGGTAGAAAAAGTTTTAAAGGCATCACAATTAATTGAGTGTAAACTTCACTCACAAAAATTAGGCAATTTGTGTATTACAGCCATTAGCCCTATTTTAATGTATGTTTCAGAGGACTATGTCTCCTAATACTTTCTTCAGACTTTTCATCATGACTCATGGTCATTCTGAGAGACTTCATCTACCCTCACACTATTTCACTGTCATTTGATTACTAATGATTATTCATAAATTCTTTGCCACCTCTGACATTTACTCTCCATAGTTTTATTTTATTGTGCCATCCATTCATTGGTCACTTTATTGCCAGAGTTTCCTAGCAAATTCTGTTTCTCAGGAGGCAAAACCACACACATAAATATGACAGAACCACTAAGCTTAGCATTCTTCCTCGTGCCTAGTATCTCAGTATTTTCGAAAAACAAAACCTTTTACCTCTCTCAGCCATCCACATGAGGTTCTGGCACACTTGCCATTTACCCATACATTAAGAAGTAGTACAGTTTCCTGAGCCGGAGTTCCTTTAATCAGAATACTACCTTCGCAGTAAGTAATTCACTAGAAGAGAAAGGATATAGCATGGTGCTAAGTTAATGAATGGATTCTGTGGTTCAACAGGAGGTAGACAAACTGTAGTGACAGATAAAGCACTTAATCCTTTTAATATAAAATAATTACTTTGCACTCTTAGATCTATTTCTGAGTAGTTTAAGGAAAAACTATTCATAGATACCAGCACATAATTTTTATCTAAATTTAAAAAAATGAGATTAATAAGACTAAAGCAGAAGTTCATTGTGGAATATTAAACCATGACTGTACAAGCAGTCAGGAAGCTTTAATGCAAAACCTAATGGTTCAAATATGTTAAGAAACTGCAGTTTAAACACCAATACTCAGCATTATTTTCTATGTTGAATATTAAAAATTCAGGTACCTTACAGTGAACAACTCAAAAACTCACACTGAGGAAACTGGAGGTGGAATTAATGTCTACATTAGAAAAATAAAAATATTATGTGTTTACCAAAATTATATTTCATTCTCATAAAAACATTCTCATAATATCATGAAGTCTAAATTTTTACCTTCTGAAATTAGCTTCTAAAATTAACATGAAATCAAATTTATAATTCTATGCATTTTTCCTTCTCAGAAAAATTGACTATAGTTCTAATGATGGAAACCAACTAAAAGTGTCTCTCTAAGCCCATTTTTAAAGCACAATTTTTTAATTCTTTGTAGACTCAAGATTCACCAGAAAAACTTGAGTGAAAATGTGTTTCCTTCAGAACATTTTTACTATCAAAACAGTTCATTAGATTCAGGAAAAGTTCCATTTTCACTTGGGAGAAGTAAAGACATCAAATTAGTTTTGAAGACAAAGCTGCTGTATGAGCTAATGAACTCGTAATTTTCTCCCTCACAGCCAAGCAAGCATGAGTTCTGCATGACAGCACAATGCATTCATTGCTCCAAAAAACTGATGCTGCTATAACTGATCAGCTTCAGCTAGATTTTTGAATTACTTAAGATATATGCCAATAGACGAATACACTAGCACAACCACAATTATATCACATTAATGTGGTGGGACAAAAAAAAAAAATGCAATTAAAGATTAAAGTTCTATTTTCTATGATTCTACATGTCATGTGAATGTGCACTATATACTTGAACTTACAACCTATCTAACATTACTCACTTGAGGCTCTTGTAAAATGAACACGCCTAAGGTGCCATCATATCTATCCTAATCTTATGAAGGGGATAAGGAGGGAAATATTCAGTTCTTGCACAGGTGGGACCATCTTCATCAGTGCTGCTACTGATGGCCCTACAGCTGGCTAAAGCTCCAATACTAACATAACGGAATTCTAGAGGGGGGTGACTTTAGGCTTCACTGCTTTCTAGTGTAGCCCACTTGCTAAAATGTTTTCTACGGTATAAAATATTTTGCACTAAAATTAATCAGCTTTAGTGCCTCTTCTCTCATTTATTATTTCATTAAAATGAAGTCAAATAATGTGGTATTTGACCACCTATAGATGAAATCATTATAATATTGTGCTATACTCTCTTTTGCTTGGTATCTTTGGAAATAACAAGGCACTTAGATTAATCCACACAGAGTAGTTAACTGAGGAATTTGGATCTACAGCAAACAGAAATTGAAACCAGAGAGGGCAATTCTAAAGGTGAACAAGCTTCTCCTGTCTGCCACTAGGTACTTACAAAACAGATTTTGCGTAATCTCCCCTTGCTCTACATTCTTGTAATATCCAAACAGTCTGGAATACCGAAAGCAAAATGCAGACTTGAGCACCTTTATGTTCCCACCAAGGCCTCTACTATCTTTAAATATTCCAGGGCTGGCTCTTTGAGCACTGGGCATAGGGCACTCTATACTTAGTTCCTTCAGCCATCTCTGCTGTTATAGAAAGTTACAACTGAGAAGGTGATAGCTGCTTAAATGGAGAAAGCAAGTGTACCGAGGTTATCCTAAGAAGCCCGCACTGCTTTAAAGTAACCTTGATCTCTTTCACTGCCCTCCCAACTGGTTTGGCAGGCAGTACTCATGTCCAGATGGTGGACAAGTAAACCTGCTTGAACAGATTGAATTACAATGTTTTACACTGAACAATTATTGGATTAAATGTATAAATAGCTGTGGGAACCCAGGACTTTCCTCTTTCAAATGATCATCATTCAGCTAGAAAATTATCTTCTCTCCTGTCACCCCTCTGTGGCCCAGTGAATTCTGCAACATTCTCCAAATCTCTTTGTCGGTGTAACAGAGCAGTTCAGAGTGCAAACAATGCTCTAGAGGGGGAAAACAACTGATATACTTCAAAGTAGGAGCTTTTTGAATTAAAACAATAATGAAGATCATCTTAAGAGGATCCGAACACCCAGAGGAGCAGACAGACAAGTGTTCAGGGTACTTTATGTGAAGCAGCATAAAATTTCCCAGAAATTAAATTAATATCAACTGCTCCCACTGTATCAGATTCCCAGACATGCTTTAACCATAATTCTACTGTAGAAAAGGCTGAGATGTCACATTTAATTGAAAATTTAACTCCAATTGTGAATGTTACAAGTTCATAGCACAAAATTACTTAAGAAAGCTTAGTTTCTGTGCACCGAGTTGGCTAAAATACAAGATGTCAAATCAGATAAGGACTGTCCTTCTTCATGTACTAAAGCAGAACTTCAGGTAACTATCACTTTTATAGAAATTACATTATGTTAGCAGCCTCATGAACCAATATGCAGTTACATGAAGGCATTTTAGTTTAAAGTTTTACTCTGAAGGCTACATTCTCCATGAAGTCTGGTTAAAGCACTTTGATCATTTATAGCATCTAGAGTTACAGGACAAAAACCCACAGATGTCAACACCAAGGCAAATGCTATTTCATCTAGGCCAAGGCAAACCAATGTGTGTACACATACGTGTGTGCATATACAGGCACGCACACCCACATTTCCATGGACTGATTTATTCAGCTTAGAGAAAACAAAAAACCGAAAAAGCTTACAATGCATTTGAAGTGGAAAATTATTAGCAATGCCCTGACAGACAACAGGGAGAAGAGAAATTTTCAGATACCTTGCAGTTGCAAAATAGAGCTTAAAGACTAACTAGCAAATTAGATAAAAGAATGTAGATGTAGACAGAGGATTGTAAATGTAGCTGGAACCAGTGGATAGACAGGTAATGAGGAATCTAAGTGGTTTTGTGGCAGTTATGTAACAAGCAAAAATAGTGCATGCCCTAGGGGAATTTCAAGGCAAGGTCACTCACAATTTTGGGGATTCTCAGTGAACAACCACCTTTTGATGACCCTCTAAGACCATAAAAAGACTTCCAGTAAGGGGCACAGGCATGTAAATTAGTTCTAGGAAAAGTGATGTTTATAAATTAGCTTGGAAGGATGTAATAATGACTATGTATGGTCATGATGGAATAAATACCCTGTTGTAAAATTTCATGATACGGATTCAATTAGAGGACAAATCCTCCAGATGTGTGCAGCACTGTAATAAAGAATGCCTGCTTTCTAATACTTCAAATTGTGCTAGAAAGGTTATTTATACTCTGGCTGATTTTGGTATCACCCCAAACCAAAAAAAGCATGAAGGAAATAAAAACCAATTATATCTAGAGTCTGTCCAGCAGACATTAATAACTCTATCTTTGCTTCTAAACAAAGTGCCCACTAATGAAGTTAGCGCACTGCTATCAATAAACAGAAATCTGAAAAAAACTTAGACAAGAGCTTCCATCCACACCTAGCTCAGAAGAAAAAGTATCTCACAACAGAAGGAAAATATTTACGCAATAACTTCAGCAGTAATGCACCATTCTTGTCCTTTTCGTAACAATTCCTGGCTCACCTACTCTGTGCTGTCACATTGTCACTAACTGAATCCACCAGCTGTGGATAAGTAAGAGGCATAACAGTTCTACATCTTCAATTTTAGATTGAACTTCCTACGATTGACATTCTTCTTGAAATTCCTATGAAATTCCTACCATTCACTTTCCATTTCAGTTGGAAGCTTTAGTAGAAATCAGGCATAGAACAGAAAAATGGAAAAAGTTTCCATTGAAATGTTTTAGAGCTGAGCCATCAGCTATCAAGAGTACAAATCATGACTAAAATATTTAGATGTGTGATGCAAAACTAATATAGAATTCAGATAACTTCACACTACTAGTTTCTACCCTCTAACAGATTTCAGAAAGATTTAAGGACACTACTTCTGAGTACATTTGATCATTGAACTTGGCTTCATAGTTTTTATTTTCCCATACATATTTTTTTCTATCCTCCAGCCCAATGATAAAAAAACATCCTGCTTTATCAAGGAAGTAGACTTCAGCAAGTTCCCTTTATTCTCCAAAACACAGGAAAAACAGGGAAACAATGTTTGGGAAACACGATGGGATTTCCATTTAAGTCACACGAATGTGTAATGTTACAACAGACAGGAGGTTTGCGCGGGGGGCTGACTTGTTTTTCACTGGCTAGATCTGAGGATAGAAGCTAATCAAGTTCATCAACCACAGGCATCTGCAAAGTAGTAATTCTGCTACACATCCAACTTTTAAGTTGCACAGACATGGCAGTAATGGAGGAGAAAGAGTTCTCACTGATCTCTAGACCTCTGAAAGTGCCCTATGCTTAAACATACCAGGTTTGGCTGTGAGATCAAATTATAGCCCCACTTAAGAGTCAGATAAAGAAGGTAGCAAGTGCATTAGTTCCCCTAGGCATCATCTGAAAATACCTGATATCTGAAAACATCTTGGTAAAAGGCATCACAGAGGATTCACTTGAAAACAAAAACCACTTATTGCTGCATGCATTTGTGCACTCTTCTAAATTTCAGTGTTTGACTCAAGTAGGGGGAAGTGTATTCAGTATCATCTTCACCCACGTGGAAGTATTCAGGTCCCACATCTCAGAAATCCCTGAAACCTATCCTGTAAGCCATAATCAATAGGCATGCTTGTACCACCTTACATGATCTGAACAGAAACCAGAGTATATACCACCTTAACCACATCACCTTAAACGCATCACCATGTGATGACAGAAAAAGAAAACACTACTCTAATCAAGTAATTATATTCTTCTTTTGCTTTTTAAATAGTTGTTATTTCTAAGCACGATGTACATCATTCTCATTGAAGAATCAGTATACAATCATCACCGCTACCTTCTCCTCCTGTAGCTGAAGTCTACACAATACTTTACCAGCACATATTCTGAATAGCACAGCCTTTACTGTTTTGACTTAAGAATCCAAATTCTGGAGAATGGTAAGATTTCAGAACCATCGTTCTGTATTTTGTATTCCCTAGTTCAAGATCACTGACTATGCAGAGCACTGGTACTGTGACCTATGACGAGGTGATCTACTCCTGTTAATTAAATTGCTCTACAATTCCCTCACCCAACTGTAGCTTGAATTCCTGTCTTTGGAAAGACACCTAAACATATGTAGATACAGCTAATTTATTCCTTCATTGTATGTAGCCCTAGCCCTGCAACTCCTAGAGTATCTAGAAGAGCATTACCTGTGTCAGTCAAAACAGATTTCTACTCGTACTCAAATACCTTCTTTATACTGTTAGATAACATTGAAAAACAGAGGAGAGGAAAGGAACTCTCTCTAAACATTCTGTCTGCTCAGCATTCTCACCCTCTACACTAATCTCCCTTTCAGAATCTGAATCTCTAGCTATGTCTTTTATAGAAAGACAAAGATTTACAATAAAATACTTTATTAGGATTAAAAATAAAAATAATTTTAAGTTTTGTATTTTTAGTGTATCAGTATCCCAGTGAATCTAGTAATTATGGATTAAATGTAATTTATATTTCACTGCAGTTTACTACCGAAAATAGAAGAGGGTCATAGGGACTTGGTAAGTAAGAGAAGTAAAAAGAACAAAATATTTTAAGTAATAATTTGAGGCACTGAAGCAAACAAAGACAAAGCAGCTACAATTACGAAGGAAAGTTTAAGAAGCACCAACCAAAAATACCTCTCATACTTTATTGTTAAAATAACCATATTCCTCAGCATAGTGCAGAAAAACCACTGCAATATAACAATCCATTATTCTAAACAGACTCTTGCAGGACAGCAAAGTTTTGAGTTAAAGGCCTAACTTTAGATTCAGAATGCAGCCCTGCCACTGACATGATCTAAGAAACAAAATGTGTGAAAAAGCCTGAATGTGTATATGTATGACCTGAAAATAGGAAATTATAAACGGAATCAGCTAATTAATTACCCAAACAACTATCAATTATTTTTCATGAAAAACAGGCTAAGTATCAAAAGACTTCATAAAACAATCAAGCTGGCAAAAATGCTTAGTGTAAATTATTAAATAAATGCCAGAAATGAACCTTAAACTGTAAATGGGAATTTTACAATATTACTGACACTTTTGCTTGACAAGCTCAAAAACCTCCATTGAAGAGATATTCACATGGCTCAGACATGAACACATACCCAGCAAAATCTCAGAAAGCTAAACAGAAATGTCAATATCCAAGATTCAGTAGACTCTTTCAAAACTGGCCCTTTAAAGACAATTGGATAAGGAAAGCAAGTGAATATGCTAATTTTGTCATAGTAGAGAAGACAGCAATAGTGATTTGAAACTATGAAAAAGCCAAACTAAAAGCAGAGGAGAAAATGGTTTCTATCTTTCAAGCAGCAGATGCTACAGCCTATAACCTTGAGCAGCTCTGTGAGCTCAAAATGTCATTCCACAGAGGGACTGCATAACTGTAATTACCACTTCTGTTATGAAGTTGATATACAAAATGTTCTATGCAACACAGCCAAACTCTGCTAAGCTTAATGACCAGTTCATCTGAAATTCAAAAATTATTTGCTTTACATTCAGCAGCAAAGAATGAGAAAAATTAATGGAATGGCATAATTAGGCTAAGGACTGCAACTGCTTAAGAAGAGATTATGAACTTGGGGTATTCCAGAATGGTATTATCAGATACAATCATCAGAAGAAAGTACAATCCTAATAGTAAATCCTATTAGATGGAAGAACAGTCTGTCTAGAGAAATGCTTCAAGTCCTGCCACTACTTTAGCACTCAGGAAGAAGAATGTTTTCATGAAGAAGCTTACAATGGCAAGGGTACAAATCTTTTCCATATGATGGGACTCTTCTCTGTAACCAAATTATTGCCAGGCCTTTTTTTGAATTCTGTCAGAAGCAATCCACTCAATGCATGTATCATTTTGTTTATGTATCTTAGAATATGAAGGACTTGTGATAATCACACAGAAAAATATGAGTTTCTCTGTCTGAAATGTAGCTTTCACTATAAAATATCTTTCCATTTGTTTCATAGCAATCCCTCATTATTGAAAGTTGTAACAAAAAAAAAAGAATAGCTATTACATTTGATATACACAAACAATGAAGAAGATACTATTATATATTTTTATAAAACCTCACCCTTTTATAAAAACTTTGGATAAAAAGAAAACAATTTTTTTTAATTATAACTGCTTTCAGATTTATTAGAGCAAGAGAACAAGGCCTAAACCAAATACCAGGTAAAGATCCTTCTTTAGTTCTGACCATTATCTTAGCCAATAAAATGTGACCTTGAAAACACTTTTAAAAATGAAGATAATAAATCTGAAGACCTAAACCAATATCCAAAAAACCCAGTGCTTTCCCACTCCAATTTTACTGACTGATTTTTCCAGAGCATGCAGAACTCAAGCAGATACAATCTGTATTTTCCATGTGGTTGCACAGGATGTGCTGTATAAACGGTTATAGAACAGAACAGGGGAAAAGATCAATTATGTCACTGATCTGTCTTATGACAGCAAGGATGCCAAACAGAGACATCGGGGAAAGAAAAGTTTCAGTAATCCAACCACAAAATGCTATCAGGCCACTATACACATCCTTTATTTCACTTATTGTATGCTGTCACCGAAGTTTTCTATACAGATTGGTTAAAATCAAAACTACCAGTCAATTTTGCCAAGTTTCTACAAAACTTTAGTTAATTAGAAACAAAAGAGAGAGGGATATAGATGCTTTATGGGGTTGTAAAAAACTGCAGAAAAAAAGAATTCTTGCAAACTTTTTTTTTATCCTATACTCTGTCTCCATTCTTTTTAGAACAGAGTACAGAAAAACATTTAGAACTGCATTTAATGAATTTTATATTTTCAGGCATGACCCAGCACTGTTTTTTCACTTCGAACTGAGAACATTTATTTTAAAGCTTTTAGCATCATTTGAAAAAAACCTCTTCTCTCTCTACTGAAACAATAGTTAAAATGTCCAATTACACAAATGGATATAACATCTCCACTTAAAACACATCTTTAAAATGGCTTGAAGGCAAATCTACAGTCAGGCCTGAGTTTCCCTCCACAGACTCAACCTTTGCCACATCTCAATTTTTAATAAAGTTTTTAAAGAGGAGTCTGTATTTGGTATAACTGCCAAACACTTTCATGCATCCTGTCTCAAAAGCAAAAACATGCAGTGCTCCACAGTCTGGAGACCAAAACCAAAATTTTCACAATTACAAGATCAAGAAGGCTTTATATTCAAGTTTAATGTTAAACAGAATTTCAGTAGACCTAGAGAAGAAACTTAAGTTTCAATTATCAGTATGTTTTTTAAATAGTATCAGAGAACCTGAAAAAGGAAGAATTTTTTTATTAAACCATATGTGAAATTGAATATATGCTGAATACTCCCCATTTATCACACACCTTTTTTCCTCTTTTCTTTTTCTCCACTCGCTCTACCATGTTTCTTAATATTTCTTTCAATTAAATATGCATGCAGAACATTGATCAGAAGAATGTTACAGATCATTGAAAACAGCACCAAGAGATAGAGTAAGAAACTAACTAGTAGTCTTTCAATTTTGGAGCAAAGACCAAGGACAGCAGGTTTTGCTGGCTCTAGCTCTGACTGGGTGAGAATTGGTACCTTTATGGTGAACCACTACCAGAAATTAGATAGGAAAGACATTTTAAAGTAGAAGATGCCATTCTAGCTGCAACATGGTAATAATCAATAGCTGTGAAGTAACAAGATAGGCTCACTATGAAAACCTAAAGGAAAACAAAAACACACGGTGCAGAAACAAGGAGATAGTGCCAATCTATCCCAGTTAATTTCAAATAAAGCAGAAAAGTATGTTCAGGACTGAAGAATCTCTCAAAAAAATTATCATATTTAATACTTTAAGCCTTAAAAAAAATACACAGTTGCTTCTATTTATTAAAAAAAAAAATTCCAACCAACAAAAAAACCAATAATCTGTTCTCCATGGTCATGATGAGGACAAGAAATAACAGGCTCAAAAATGTAGGCCTTGAACACACAGAAATTTAGGTTAGATCTTTGGGGGAAAAAACCAAAAAGACAGAAGTTGTAGAGTCCCCAGCACTAAAGACTTCTACGGGCACATCAGATACACATTTGCCAGGAATAATAAAAGCAGGGCTGAGCTTTGGGATAAACTATCAATCAGATTGTCCTTCCAACTCTATCTCTCACAATTTCTCACAACTGCCACAACTTCTACACTCAGCTGGGGAAATGAGACAGGGAGAAAAAGGTAAAGAACTATTATAGATATATGAGGCCTGAAGTCCTTTAATAACAATCAGGGCTAAGACATCACAGAGCTTTGCATTACAGAAGAGTAAAATTACTACAATATTTTTGTATGTCTTCAGCATCTTTTTTAGTAGACTCAAGCTCAACAAAATACTTCCACCTGAAGAAAGCCTGTATGTTGATCAAAACAGATACCCTCCTGGTGTCAGATTTAGCAGTAATAACAAATTTACCCACAGAAGAAGTTATTCCAATTGCATATCAGTGGTTTAACTAAGCTTCTGAATCACCCACCTGAAAGCTCAAAAACAAACATTATCCTCTATGAGAAATGCTTTTAATATTGCAAACCCGATGTTCCCTTTCTATGTGTTTCAGTCACAAAAAAAATGTGTAATAAAAAGCCAAGCAGTCTATTTCAAAGTGAATTACTCTGAGTCCTTTAATTTTTTTAATAGTTTAACCTACCTCAAATTTGTATAAGATATATAAAAAGCATTGAAAGGATTGGGAACAGAAAATGCATGCATGTTAATACAATTATATTATCTCAAATGCTGTAGAAAGAGTCAATTATTATTTTCTCTTATTATGGATACAGTTAACAGGAGAACAGTCCTTTTCCGGTGTCTTGTTGCTACTTCACAATCAATAACTTTTTTTTACTTCACTTTAAATAAAGGTACTGTTCGGCACCAGAATTAACATTATAAAAGCAGGCTTTTCAAATCTAGTTAGCTTCTAAGTGTGAGCTATGGGGGAAAGTTACAGTCTTGTTCTTAATCTCATTTTCAAATTAGACAGTCCAGTGTTTTCTCTTTATCTCCTCAGTTGTGAAGGCTGTCATGAATGTCCACAATATGGAAAAGGATCCAGCAAGATTAAAGCAAAGCAATAGGAAAGTTTGTGTGTTTATAAATCCAGTCATTCTAAAAATAGCTTCCATGAAACCAGATGACTAATAATCTACTAATTCAAATCTATTTTTCAAACAGCTCTTTAAATTCTTGCAGATTTTATCAAATTTAAAACCAACTTTAGCACTTCTCAGTAACTTGCAAGGGAAGACAGTTTCTTTAGTTATCATTAAGAATATTTTATTGTATGGGACAATGTATTTTAGCAATTTAAGAACTTGCATATTTTCTAAATACAGCTTTCATGTAGTATTTCAGAATCAACACAGAAATTTATAACAGAGTTTCCCAGTTTGCCCCTTCATCTTCTCTGCTAGCAGCAAGTCCAGAAACACCTAATATCTTAACTCGGTCCTCTCCTTTCTGCAAAGTCATTTCCACCTCTCCCAGGCTCATACAGCTGATCCAGACACTTCCAATCGTTCAGACTTTATGCACACTTTTCTACGTAGTCAACACTTAAAAAGACAAATTAATAAAAAAAAAATCATTGTCTTCACCAAGAATACTTTCCTTCCTTAAACTTTAATTCCAACAGCTCAAGTTCTAATTCTGAAGCATTTTTCAAGTAATCAAGGTTTTTTTAAAAATTTTGATTGGGTAAGCAGTTTCTTATCACTAGTCCTTTACCTCTCTTTCTGGACAACCACATCAACAAAGACATACACAAAGCACAGAGAAAAGAGGAAACTGAGATGTGAGTTGATTTTATCTCATGAGATACACATTTTAACCCTACTGCATTAGCTTTTCTCTTGCAGCATTCACTTTGAAACGATTCACTGTGTGTTCAACCATTTTTCCAACTTCCAAAAGAAGCAACGTCAATCTTATCAGTCTTTGCATAGAAAATCTCCAGTTCACTTTACGCATTTAACCTCCATCACCTTTACCTGTCACCACTGTGCTTCTGGACAGTGCAGTGAACAGGAACCCCCCCCCAAGATTCTGCACTCTTCCAATTCATATAATTTTCCTTAGAACAGTTTTAAAATGCTATTTCCAAACTACTTACTGTAAGTACAAGTTTAATTTTTTACATACAGATGTTTTCCTCATCATATATACTGGGTAAACCACTACAGCTACATGAGTGGCTAAACCACTACAACTACATGAGGGTTATAGGGCAAGAAGAGGAGCCAGCCTTTACCTCTAACATATACAACACAGAAACATAAAATGTATAAAATCTGGAAAAAAACTAAGTTACGCATTACCTTAAGCTTGCATTTAAAGAGAAGGAAGCAGTTACAATATTGCATTAGTTTCTGTAAAGATGCAGTCATAGATAACACTATGTCGGCATAAACCCAAGGGTTTGTCTGTATGAGCAGTCCATTGTGTTAAAATAAAAATATTAAACAGGAATGAAAAATGGCAGCAGAAGGATCCAGAAGACTGGGGTGTGTTAGTTTAAATCAGTTAAAAAGGAAAACACTGAATAACAAACTTTACAGAGGAGAAATACCAGCTTGAACTGTAATACCAAATAGGTGGACAAACAAACAAGCATTTCTGTCCTTTTATGCACCACCTCCACAGCAGGACTGGGAAACTTTCTGTAGATGTCCATTTTAATTTGCCATTATTTACTTGTTAGGAAAGGATTTCAATTAAAAGAAAGATTATTTCAGCTATCTTGGTAGCACAGCTGGCACTCCACATGAAAGTGTCAACAAAAGTTGCAATGCCAGCACATCACAGCAAGAGAGAATCAAAAGTGTCAAACATTAAACACATTTTATTAAGAAAACCTAATAAGTTAAAGTTTTGAAAAGAAGTTAATTATAGCAGCAGAAGGGCAACACATTTACTGCTTACTCATTTCAGAAAGAGTGGAAAAGACAATTCCTAGAGTGAAGGTGTTCATTTTTCACAGTGATGCCCAAGGGATTTATCTCAATGATCAGATTACTTAGCTTGGTAAGATCACTGTCAGACCACAATTTAGATACCTCAATAAGAATTTTACATACTAACTTTGGCCTTGTAAAATCGTAGAATACTGTGAGTTGGAATGGACATCATGATTTGGACTGGACATTCTGTCCAATTCCGAACTCCACACAGGGCAACCTAAAAGTTAAATCATATGCACAAAAACGTTGTCCATACATCTCCTGAACGCCCACAGGCTTGGCGCAATGACCACTTCCCTGGGTAGCTTGTGTGCCCAACCACTCTCTCACTTAAGAACTCTTTCCTAGTATCACACCTGAACTTCCCCTGAAATAGGTTTAAGCCATTCCTTCCACTCTTGTCACTGGACACCAGTGCAAAGACATCCCTATCGCTTTACATCTTTGGCCCATAAGCCTTAGTAACTTACATTGTTCTTTAAAGGAAAACAAAAGAAGCAAAACCCAAAAATTTTGACCGTACTTCTCTTTGTCTGAGCTACTAGTTCAAAGAAATGATCAGCTATAAAAATTGTTCTTTCCTTCTCCTCCACCACCACAAAACACAAGTTCTCCCCATAACACTAACAGATGTAAAAAAAAAAGTAACAAAAATGACAAAACTCTACAGTTGGATTAAAAGCTAACTCCTCTCATAAAGGAAGTTATAGTAAAACTTTAAAGAGACCCTACTGGGTGGCCTAGCACTCGGTATGAATCAAGGGCAGCCTAGGAAGAGAAGTGTAGCCATCTCCAGTAGCATTGAAACCTGAAAAACGCAGGTATGTACACTACACATTTTTGCACATTTCCTTATTTAAATACAAAAGTTGGTGAAGATAAGCTGTTGATATGAATCTGAATTAAAATTGCTCCTTCCTCCAGGTCTGTCTTACCCAGAGGACACCTTAAGAAAGTACCATCACGTACACCTGCGCGCACACACACACCTGCTGTCATCGCTTTGATGCTAGTTATTAACTCTGGGCATTTCGTTTAGTTGGCACCACAAACACGGTCTTTAACTTCGATCTCCCGCGGGCTCCTCGCCCCGGCTGTCTGCCAGGCCCCCTTGACCCACCGCGGACGGCAGCCCAGCCCTGCCCGGCGCAGGACGGCGGCCCTCGCCCCTCTTTGCTCAGAACCTGTGATTTCAAGGCCCACGACACCGCACAGCGCCGGCCTGGGCAGGGACAGCACGCCGGGGACCGCGATCCCGGCGCGGCGCCCCTGCGCTCCCGCTGCCCTGGAGACGCCGCCGCCGCCGCCGGCCATCATCTCCCGAGCAGGGCAGAGACAGCGGCTGCCCGGCGCCCCGCTCGGGGCTGGGGAGGGAGAGCGGCCGGCGGAGCGCAGGGGAGGCCGGGCGGGGGGCGCCGGGCGGACGGGGACACGGGGACTCCGGAGATGGAGGCAGCGCGACAGGGCATCCCCGGCCGGGCGCGATGGCGAAAGAAGC
>VZTI01005041.1:1710591-1766771 GCA_013397865.1 Struthidea cinerea | reverse complement strand
CCGCCGGCGGCACCTGCCGCACCGCCACGCCGAGCCGGCCCGCGCCCGGCCAATGGCAGCGCCCCGCGGCGCGGCGCCTCCTGGGAAATGTAGTTCTGCGGGGGGCTGTGATGCCGGGTCGCGCCCAGCTCCGCGCGGAGCCCGCCGGCGGGGTTCTGCCCGCCTGGGCTGGCAGCTTCGCTGCTGCTCCCAGCTCCCGGCTGCCTGGAGCACAGAGTGCAATCCGGAATCAAGACTGTAAAACAAAGCAAGACAAGACAAAACACCAAAAACAAACAAACAAACAAAAAAAAAACACCAAAACCCAACCCAAAGTATATAGACTTCTTTCTTACACGTTAATGCACATACACTTTTCAGGTTTCATTATGCACACACAAAGCCATCTCTACAGAAAATAATATTAATGCAATATGCCGATAGAATTAATTCGAATTTATTCCCAGAGCCATAACTGTGCAGCTTTAAAATGATATTCTGATTCATGATACAGTCCTCCAATCAGTGATTGCGTATTTCTTGGAAGTGCATACTGCAGTGCACAGGATAGGTAATGTTAAATTAATGAGCAGATACTTTTCTTTTTTTTCCCCTGGAATTCCAAATACACTCTTTATGCTGCATTACTTACACACATCTGTGCTGAAGACTCAGAAGGCAGAACTATTCATTTCTTTGGAGATCTTGCTAAAACACTAGAAAGTCTCATGCATTTTATAATAAAACACCACAATGAAATAGAAAGCTGAGGCACCACAAAAGTATTTGGAAGTATCTGCTTGTTTTGGGTAGAGAATTTTTAGGTGGTATTATGATAATATCAGATGCTACTCTGATGACACAGCTGACATCTTAGCACCTAGCAGTTAAAACATTAAATAGGCCATTGTTCTCTCTTCAGTTATAATTGCAACATGCCTTTCAGAAGTTACATCTCTCCCTAGAAGTAGTAGAATGTATTCAAATTATCTACCAAACACTTAATACATTCAGAAGAATTCAGACTATTTGTTGTCCACATCCATCAGATTCTGACTATTGTTGGGCAATAATAACCATAAAATGGCATGAAAGCATGACATTGGATTACAGAGGTTTCTAACACAGATGTCTGCTCTAAAGAGACAGGATATATGTATTGATCAGAACTGTGTGCTTTTAAAAACACTTTTTTTTCCCCCCTGTCTTTATTTAGGAGATAAAAATTCAATGGAAACTTTGCACTGGAACAAGAGAGGCATATGTTAATTAGTGTGCTAAAAAAGAACATTTTGTTAGAAAATCTCAGGCCACTCTTGCTAAATCCAGAAGGTGATTTCACTGAAACCTTGTTTGGACAACTCTTGGTATCCTCCTGAGCCTAATAAACCATGGACCTTTCACATTGGCACTGTATGAAAAGAGCATTAAAACTACTGAGAACATGAATACCACTGGGAGCTCTTCATTCCTTGAAAAGACTACAAAACTCATTGACATAACTCAACTCTAACTGTCAAATTTCTTACATTTATTTTTAATCAATAATCTCCATTTTCAATCACCCGAAGTCCATACCTTAAGCCAGAGACAGCAACATGGACAGTTTTATTTATTTTCTGTTCAGAGTTTCATATAGACCAGAACTTTCATAGCCTGGCTGTTTTTATCTAGCTCACTGGATAAAGAATACTTCACACAATTGATGCAGTAACTAGGATGTACTTGTATACAACAAGTGACCCAGTGAACCTGTAACTGCAACGTGTTTTCCCACATGTATAGTACTCTGAGGCTATCTGGAGTCTATGCTGATGGAACGAGCCTCACAGATTCCACGTGCAGGCATAGCTGCAGTATCACGGTGTGTATGAACATGAACCTGGTAAGGAAGGCCTAAACTGAGAGGAAGACATCTCTATTCTCTCCTCAAGAAATTACAGAGGAAGGAGTATAAGCCTGGAAAGAAGTGCAGTGGTAGAGAAGGTGAGATTAATGTGAAGGATTACATGAAGTCTGATTGGTTTACCTTTGCTGTGTCATTATTCTTGAGAGTTAGCTCTGTTAACAGAGTAATGAGGGGAATGGGCATCCTTACCTTAGAAAATAGAACATTTTTGGGCGCTGAAGTGCAAATGCAATGCATATGACCTTGGGACAACAAGGGAAGCACATTTTGGGTTAAAGTCTTCTAAAGACTTAATAAAGAAAAAATATGACCTGTGCATTTTTTGTGAACTTAAATTTTCCTGAGAGATGTGTTAAATAAAAGAGTTTAAAAGCCTCCTGTGAGGTGGAAGACTGCCTTTCTTAATATCACACGAGCCCTCCTAGGACGTGATGGAATAACCAGAGAAGAGCTGTGGGAATTGCCTAGAGTGGTTATCAGAGCAAAGAAAAAAGCAGTTTTGGCTCAGATGCCAGAGATGGAATGAGTGCAGGAGCAGGCAATGGAGTGAGGCTACCTAAAACAACAGCAAATGAAATAAAGGTCCAGTAGTAAGCCGGTACCCGATGCACGGCTCTGGAGACAAAGAGTGTTGTGAAGCTTGGCTGGGGGGAATGAAGTGAGAAGCAGCTAACAGGAACAATACAAGTCAACAGATCACCAACTCAGATCAGACCTTACAATTCTCAATCCAGAAACACTTAAAAATTTTTAAGGACTGAAGAAGATAGCTGCATGAAGGGGAAACAGCAGCCTTCCACTTCCCTAGGAGAAAAAAAAACCCCATGAACTGTTTAACAGCATTTTAGTAACTCTTTGAAAATTATTATTCCTGTCTTGCGTGCATAATTTTTATCTTTTTTGTTTTTTCTTGTAATAAGAATATTTAGTTATTGATTCATGAGTGAAGAGAATCAGCTTTCACAGAACTGGAAATTTTAATATAAACATCCAAAGGTTTATAGGTGGAACTCAAGCCAGCATTTTTTTTCTTTTAAAGTAGTCTCCTTAAATTTAAATCTGAGCTTTGTTACAGCCAATCAAGTCCCGACAGAAGACTTAAAGGAATTAGGGTTAGCCATATCCAGACATATATAAAAAAAGTTACTGCTCTGATTTTCAGGTACTGTAATTTTCCAAATTTATTTGGAAAAAAATTCCACAACCCTGCAAATATTTTCTGCAGCAGTGCAGCATTACAAGCTCCAAAACTTCACACTTATTCAGCAGTGGCATTTTGGTTTTTATGAAGCCCATCTATGGAATATTCACTCACAGTAGCAGCCTGGCCCAATGAGAGAAATGTCACATGAAGCTTATATGCTGCAGCTTCACGGAAAGAGGAATTGTATTTTTTAAGTACACGTTAACATTTAACTGACATGAAATGATACAGTTTGGTCATTTTACTAAGCTATGATTAACCGTCTTAGCTCTGGGAATGCTTATGTGTTTTCTTAAAACTAACGATGCTAAAATATTATTATGGTTTTCATTAAAGTTCTAAGGATATGGAAAAAAAAGATGAATTTCATCGTGATCTGGGATCAAGATAAATAGTATGTCAGAACTTTCTGCAAGATATTCAGACTTCTAATTCCTGTATGGACTTCTCATTCCTGTATCTGAAATTTGTAGAGATAATAGGCTTGCAAAGTGATTCGAGTTAGTATAATCCTGCTCTTTAGGAGATGAGTGTTGTGTGTAGGTGATGATACAGATGAAGTGTCAAAGGTGGTAGCAAGGGCTTCTTCAAGATAATGTATTACAAACTTCTGGACAAACACAGTTTCTTAAGGAAAATCTTTTACTACTTTTACATGGTCATTTAACAGTCACAAGTCAGAAGTTGCAAACTTTAATGTTGAAAAATGGATTTACTCTTACAATAAAATTTAAAGATATCCTCTTTTGGCTTTCAGCCGTCAGCCTTCAGAGAGCCCTTTTTCATTCAAGCCCCATTGATCTCTCCCTACCCAATGAGCCACATCACATCCAAGTCAGGTCTGAAGGGTGGTGTACTGAGTTGTATTTTTTCTTTCTGCTGTTGAAGATGAAGCGTGCAAAACAAAACTTAAGAGCTGTTGAGAGAAGCTGCCTCCCAGAGAGGCAAGTTGCCATTAATCAATTGCTGTTGTTAATAGAACTATTACCTCTCACAGATGTGCTTTTCAAGATACTGAGGCCCTAGGGTTTTGGCATTGCACAGATCTTGATGCATGCCATTGGAAAAAAACCTGCTCATGCATATGGTTGGCAGTAGTGTAGCAGTTGCTGATTTGTGTTCTGAACTTTGTTTACTCTCAGTAAAGAAGATAGAACTGCCTAGCTACCTGTCAGCCATCCAAGCTTATCAGTTTATGGAGTGACGTATTTCATCCCTCCCTTTTTTGGGGGGGGAGGGGAGGGAAAGGGGGAAAGGGAAAGGGGGAAGGGGGAAGTCAGAGTAGACATTGAACTGTTGGTTGGTCAAAGATGACACAAATGAATGCCATTCATGGAAATATAATCAATAAATATAATACTTAGGGTGAATGAATGAATGAATGAATGAACGAATGAAAAGCAGTCTGCATTTTGAAGTGCAGTTACTACAATAACTTCCCCAAAACCCCTGAACTTTGCATTTCCTAATGGTTGCCAGGAGTAGGAGCTTTATCTTGCTACACGAAGTCTGGATTTTTATTTCTGGAAATGCAATGATAAATGTATAGTTGTTATAGGACCTACGAGGAAGACAGGAATATACTGAGGGACAAAATGCACAAAACCCCTAAAAAATTTATAGTACTAAAAATTCTCGTCCCAGTTTCAATCATTGTCTTGGTTACTGTCATGTGCATGCTAATTTAGGGTTGTGGTGCTGGCCATTTTTTACTGCTTTGAGGATCATCAAAATTCAGGACATGTAAAATAATTAGTAGTCTTGGGTATGAATATGTCATTGACAAACAGAGGAAGTAGTGTGAAAAAAATCTCAAGTCAAGCAGCTCAGGTGGTTATTTCAGTAACAATCTCTTACATGTCTCCCTGTGGAACGGTTTAAATAAAAACAGCCCCTTTGAGATCGCTAGTTATTTCATCTCTAGGAAAGTTAAGACAAACCATAAATCATTTCTGTATCAATAATGAGTCTTTTAATTGTACAGAAAAAGGTTTGATCTGTTCCAATAATAATTATTACAGAGTCTTGAAATGCTGTTTAAATGAAGATACTAAATATTTCCGTAAAACACCAGTTCACATTGTGTACTTTTCATGGAAGAACAAATTAATGTTTTATTAGTCAAAAGAACGTAATTTAAGGACTACTGAATATTGTTTCATTTACTGTGGTTGGTCAAAACTGTTGGTGACAAGGTGACAAGAATATAAAGGAAAAAAAACCCAACAGTTAGTCTCTTTAAATAAGCCATTAAAGAGTTAGTCAACTGCAATAACATCACTTAAATTCTAAGTAATCTCTTAAGGAATGATATTAAGAGAAAATGAACGTGCATTCACCCGAGCATTCTCTTAGGTGAATGCTGATAGCACACAAATTTTAATTGCCCCTTTTAGGTATTCATCACTTTCAGAATTTTTCTATGTGAGTACAAAAGGTGAAATTTATTCTAGAGAATGTGCAATGAATTAAAATATGACAAAGGGCCCTAGACTAAGTTTGTGAGAGATGGTTAGATCATGGATGAATGAGCAATGTATGAACTTCTTTAAGATTCTAGGGAAAAACCAAAATTCTTCAAAGAGGAAGCAGAAGATTCTGCTGTGTAAAAAAATCCTCTGTGCTGTTTATTGTTTTAACTGGAATGATAAATTTAGTTAAAACAGTAAGTCCCAAATTTAAACAGCTCTCCCTATGATCTAGAAAAATCAAATGGTTCTAGTAAGACAAGCACAAAACATGGTAACCTAAGGTGCGCTTCTCCAGCATAACAAAAATAATCACGCATATTGAAGCTTCTCGCATATGACATTTTCAGAGGAAAAGGATTTTGTAAGTTTAACTATCTTAAATATTTTACTTATTACAGTAAGCAACAACATAAATATGTAAATTATGCTATTCATCAAGCATATGAGGATAATTTTAAACTCTTGATATTAAGCGAAGGTAATGGAAATATTTTAACGACTTATAATAATCACAGTAAAATATGTAATTTTCTTAATGACTTCTTTTGCATCCCTGTGGATATTTATTTTTCACGGAAAGCAATCTTAACTTACTGTGGATAGAAAATGACACTGAATTGCATAGCCTTCTAACTATTATTACTTTTAATACTAATGTTCCTGAAAGATCACATATTTCAAAGTACCGGTATGTCTGCTAATTTATATTTAATATGAGAGAGATTTTTGCTAATAATTATTTATTTCCTAAAAAAAAAAAAATCCCTCATTAATTCCACTGGAGACAAGGTTCTTCAGTCAGACTCTTGAAAGTCATCAGGAGAGACTCTCCAAATGGGAAGACTAGTAAATTATACTGTTGGGATGGCAGCTCAGTTCACAGGCTATGAATGCCTCCCACTAGCATTTTTATCATTCTGAAATCATTTCAGTGTTCTTTGAGTGCTGCAAACTATTTAATACTCATACTAGGAAGAAGAGATTTTCTCCACTTAGCAAATCTTTCAAGCTATCGTACATGTCCCCTACATATAGATGATTTTTTAACATTTAATTTTCATGTATCTTAAAGCCTACCTATATGGCTGTATTGGAGAAAAGAGAGGGAATAAGGTATCAGAAGCCTAGAGGCAGTGAGAATAATCTCCCTTCCCTTCACTTTCCCTGCTACTCTGTGAAGGCTTGGGACCGATGGAATACTTTTTCACAGTGATTCTGTTTCCCTAATTCCCAATGAATGACTTGGGATGATATCTTCAGAAATAAAAATTATAGTACCCATAGAAACTTCCAGCCTTGAGGTTCATCTTCTGAACTTCCTAAGATTAACCAGTACTGCCCTGCCTAACACAAGGACCAGCATGCCTCCATAAACTGTATATTGAGAACTTCGAAGACCGCTATTGCCAGTCATAAATCACTTCTCTCACAATTAGCAGGCAAAGACCACCTGCCACCCCACTCTTTCCCTCTTCAGCTTTAAAATACTCTCTTAACCTCTTGCAGGAAACCCTAAACCGTCCATCTCAAACAGCTTATTATTAACATCACACACACACCCTACAGCGTGACTTAGCTGTTACCTATGGTGCTGTGACCCAACACCTCATGCTAGTATGGTACGACCATTGCCAAAGCAGAGTTCAAATGTTTGCATGATTAAGCAGTTTGCCAGATGTGATATTTAGTGGGTTCTTAGTTTTGTGAGCATTGTTACAACTGCTGTCACTAATAGAATCAGCTTCACAACATGGGAGGAAATCCTTGTCCTGTTGCAGATGCATTCTGTATCACCTTGCTAAAAGAATATCATTTACATTAATTTATTAATCTTGGGCACATTCTAATAACAGCAAATGAAAACCAAAGAGGAATAATTTTTAAAAAGGTAATTTTAGAGAACAGTTACAGGATGGAAGAACAGCAATTACGTGTGACCTAGGGGTTATGATCATATAATATGACCTCTCATTGCCATGCAGTAGCCATGTGGTGGTTCCCTAACACAAGTCTTCTTTGCATAAGCAAAGAGATATAAAATTGAGTTAGAAGAGTACTACTGCTTCTCTATAGCAACTAGTGAGACCAAACCTGGAAAATTTTATGTACGTACAGTACCTTCACTACATGAAATACAGCTAAAACCAGAATGATATAGAAAAATTACTTAAGGGATTAATTTAAGTTCTAACATATTTTACAGTGAAGATTGAGGAAGTTCAAACTATGTAATTGCAAAAATGAGTACAGCATAACATGGTTAGAGTCAACAGGTATATGTGTAGAGAAAAGAATTTAACAATAGCTCTCTTTAACATGTATGACAAAGACATTAGCAAGGATCAGTGATTAGAAACTGAAGTTAGATTCGTTCCAAGTAAAGTGCAAAATGTCCACAATATTAGCAATGTGCTGTTGAAAGGCCACTTCAGATATTCCCAATCACTTGAAATCAAGACTGAATACCATCCTTATATATACATTGTAGTTCAAAGTTGCAGCTTATCTCCAGAGTGAGCAAGTGAAATTCAGTGGTCTTTTCCAGGTATTTGAAAGCATGTTTTCAGGAGTATTCTTTGCATTTATAATCTATGTAATATTGTAATACAATGACTTGCCTTTATAATCTATGTAATATTGTAATACAGTGACTTGCCTTGAGTTTTGTGTTGTTTCATTAATGGATATTTTAAATTTTCTTTTCAGAGTTCTTAGTATTCAAGTACTGAAAAAATCTGCACCTTAAGAAAAAGTCAACAGTTAATATGAAATGATGTCTTTCAGCTCAAGGACATTTATCAAAAGCAAAATTACTTGCTTGACTCTATTTATAAAATCTGTCTGAAATATTATGTCAAAACAGATTGTTCTTGACATGCGTGTAATCAGAAACAAGTAAAAAATGTTGATCAAGCAAGAGATGTCAGACTTGTTTTTTTTTTTTACTCAGTTTTTAGTCATAATTTCTTAAAATTTGCCTTACTCTGCAAAACCTCTTAGATATTGTCGTTCACTAAGTACTGCTTGGAAGCAATTTAAATTTATATGTACTATCGTACAGATGGAATCTGGAGGACAGAGTCAGTGATAAAACAAATTTTATTCAGATGATCTAGAACAAATGGAACTGCAGGAAGGAACAATTTCTATTCCTTCATTTTTCAAAACTCAGTCGATCAAATAATTACAGAATTATAGAATATTGAGGTTGGAAAAATCTTTATGATCAAAGAGTCGAATCATAAACCCAGTACTGCTAAACCCACCACTAGCACCACAAAACCATGTCCTTAAGTGCCAAATCTACAAATATTTTCAGTAACTCCAGGGATGGTGACTCAGCCACTTCCCTGGGCAGCCTGTTCAGTGCTTGACAACCCTTTCAGTGAAGAACTTTTGCCTAATGTTGAATCTAAACCTCCACTAGCACAACGTGAGGCCATGTCCTTTTGTCCCATTCCTTGTTACTTTGGAGAAGAGATTGACATCCACCTCGCCACAACCACCTTTTGAGTACTTTATGGAGTGGTAAGATAAAAAGACTTGAGGTGATCTGTATGTGATCACCAGTCCTAGACAGTCAATATGCTTAAATTCTAGAGATTTCTCTTCATGATAAAATTAGCAGAGACAAAACTAGCGTGTTCCATATTTACCATTTACACTGCGATTGTTCAATTGGTATCAATAGATAAAAGTATTTGAATGAATCAAATATGGCTAAGGACATGTGCCTGGTACCAAAATAACTATACTCTTTTTTTCTACCCCTATAGAAATTAGATTATGATTTGCATAAATATTTAGCATCTAAAAAGAATATAAAAAGAAAATAGCTGTAGAAAATGTGCGTTGGGATTAAACCCCCCAAAAGACATTATTCTTTAATTGAAGGGCAGGAAGACATCATTCACCAGTTTCCGTCATAGGTAAAACAGACTAGTCTTAGGGAAATTAGTTCAATTTATTACCAATCCAATCAGAGCATGGTAATGAGAAATAAAACCAACTCCAAACCAAACAAAAATACCTCCCTGCCACCCCTCCTTCCTGGGCTCAACTGCACTCCTGAATTCTCTGCCTCTTCCCTCCAGTGTCACTGTGGGACAGGGAATGGGAGCTGCAGTCAGATCATCCCATGTTGTCTCTACCTCTCCTTCCTCCCCAGGGGGTGGGTGTCTTACACTATTCCACTGCTTCAGCACGGGGACCCTCCCATAGGAGACCATCTTCCACCAACTCCAACCTGAATTCTTCCCACAGGCGGCAGTTATTCACAAACTGCTCCAGTGTGGGTCCCTCCCATGGGCTCATGAATTCCTGCCAGCAAATCTGCTCAACTACAGGCCCCTCTCCCCCTGGGTCCACAGGTCCTGCCAGGATCTTGCTCCTTTGGGCATCCACTTGCTCTGGCAAGGGGTCCTCCAGGGGCTGCAGGTGGATCTCTGCTCCACGGGCTGCAGGGTCACAGCTGCCTCACCATCGTTTGTCTGTTCCCAGATGAAAAGATAAATCAGAAAAAAAATCATACTTGGCTTGAAAGCCATTTAAACATCAGCTTATACAAAATGTCTTCAATCTGTGTTAGGTCCTACGGGGACAATCTTTCAGCTAATTATTTAATACATATCCATATAAATGTAAGTACCCAGAGCAAAGAGATTCAGCTCTGGATTAGGAAATGCAAATCAGCTTCAGGAATACAAGGAGCAAAGATAACAAGAGATTAGCATAGAAGCTGCAAAGCTAACAGGGGATTACCTTTCAGAAGAGCTTACTAGTTTATCATAATGAACAAAAAATACAACAAAAAAGATGAGAACAACAATAACTATGAAGAAAAACATTCAGGGTAAAACTACTAAACTGTTCCTGCAGTGAATACATGGCGCTATATTTCTAAGCACAGGCCTGAACACACACTTCACACCAGACTTTCTACCTCCAACCAGGTGCAAGTCAAGGGTGCTTTTTAAAGCAAGGTACTTTAAATTAATTTCAAAGCCTGACCCACGTTATTCAGCAGCTGAGTTTCAAGCATGCTTCTGTCCAGAGATAGCTGGGCTCCGATTGTAAACAGGTAAAATGGGTTTGCCTTAGAAAACATAAGGACAGTTGGGCAGAGACCTTGGCTGCTTGGTTGATACTACTTCTGTTTCCAACACACACACACACACACACATATATATATATATATATATGAGTACAAACTTGAATGACACATCAGTCAAAAGAAGGGTGTACTGTTGAGAGGCATTAAGTACAAGAAGTTAGAAGGCTTGTAGAAATAACAGACGATGTAAATAAAATGTTAAAGCAGTGATGTCCTAGGCAATACTGAAAATTTTATTAGTGCAACTAAAAGTTGTCCTGAAACGTGGAAAATGGCACCTAAAGTTTATTTTGTCCACAGAATAGCAGAACTGCATTGGTTATTTCACAATATTCAGTTTTATTTTAATACGTTTATACTATAATTATGTCTCACTTAAAAAACCCCAAGCTCAATATGCTGAACTGTACTATCTACCTGCGTGGCAAGTTTGAAAAGACTTACAAAGCTGAATTCAGTTCAGATAGGGTCTCACCTGAAATCATTATCAAGATTTTTCTTGTAAGCTGAATGCTTCAACTCTACATTCTGCTTCAATGGGAGCAAGCATTTGCATTTCGTTACCTCTGTTTCACAGACTGAGCAACAGACAACTTCCTGAGAAGAAGCTTGGAATTCATTGGTTTTGAGAGTATCCGACATACCCAACCTAACTCTCATACTCTTACCTGCTCTGGTTTTCTATTAAGATATTGGTTTGACCTGCTTTTTAAAATTTTAACTGTCAATAATTACATGGTTTCTATTCTGGAAGTAACAGGAAAGTTATAACACATAAGGGATCTGAAAGACAATTGCAGTGAACTTCATATCCTTTCCTAACCAACAACAAAACTGCAGTCCCTTAGAAAGTTAAAGATTGCAAGAAATACCTCCATACACCGGCAAACTAATTAGGAAGACTTCTCTTTGCAAAGCTGGGAGTACAGATAAAGTACAATAAAAAAATTATGAATAATTTTTTATAGCCTGTCCCTACCATAGTGGACATATATGAAACAAGGTATGTATTCATTTCTGTCTAAACCAACTATTTTGTCCTTAGCTCTACAAGGAGTTAACTTACTTGATATATGTAATGAAAGGAACACAAATTTTTAAACACTTTAAGTATTTAAATTTCAAGGTCTTGATCCCAGTCTTGTCTTTAGATTGCAGACAATGCAAGTAGAGCACCATGCTGTATCACATTCATTAAAGTTCATGTAAATGTGTCTGATGGTCTGGACTAAATTCACACTGAAGCATTTGCTCTTCACAAATATTTCATACCCATATTCACTTACAGATACCCAGTTACAGATGAATTAGCAGCAGCCTGAAAGGATATTGAAGTAAATCTGTGCACCTAGTTCTCCAATGACAGCACCTTGTAAAGACCTTTAAACCAATGAGAAAGGGAAATCATTTACCATCCCTATTTAGTAAGCTGTTGCTAATTGGACAGGTGTAAATTAAAATTACCCACACAAATTTGCTTGAGATGCTAGAATAATTACATTTTCCAATTTAATTATGCTGACATAATATCTGTGACAGGCATATTGCACATTATTTCACTTTTGGGTAAGTAAGTCTCAAACCATTTGTTCTTGAAACCCTACCATTACTATGCCTGCCTTAAACTGAAGAGTGTATTTGTGATGGTGTCACACCTGAATGATGCAGGTTAAGGAGGAGATGGATCTGCTTGCCAACCTATCTTCCCTCTGCTGCCATAGGTAACTAGCCTTCAAGATAAGTGTGACTGCATATTTTACTCAGAACTCTGTGCTTATTACTACTAAAACACAAAGCAATACCTGCAACTTTTGAACTGCAGAACTACCTTTAACATATAAAAATATAATCTTTAAGTCAAAAAAAATGGCATGGATTTTCCTGTGGAACATGTGAAGTTACTGCAACTGTCCTTATGGCAGTTCTGTGGGTTGTAAGCATCTTAATCTTGTAGGCTTTACTGAGAGTCTCCCAAGATTCTGGGAAAACAATTTCAGGCTGATCTCAATTAAACCTCCAGTACCGAAATCACCTGTTTCTATTTAACTGCGATGTATCTGCTACAATTATAACCCTCTACCACAATAGTCACAGAATATGGTATCAGCAATACCAGAAAACAGCAGTTATTTAAGAGAAAGCTGAAGACTTGGCTTTTTCATTCCCTTAACATATGTTTAGTGAAGATTTCAGAGTCTATTTTCAGAGTTTGAAGTCTCCTATATGCTACTAAATAGTCTTGACTTAAATAAAGCTGTGTGTACTTTGCACATTATGCTCTGAGTGTTCATCTTCTCCCTACCTTTTTGCCCTCCCCCATGACACTCCTGAAAGATACAGACAATAATGCCACTGATTGTATGTTCTGGAAAATTCATCCACCGACGCAATATTTGTAACATATTCACAATTTTTCTTTCTTTATTAAAAATACAATAAGCACTTACTTGTGTTGGAAAGACTATGATTTCTGCCTCAAACTTCAGGTTCAAATAGGTAGTTTAGTCTCCTTCTTGGGGAAGAACGAGGGCACCTATGATCTCACAATTTTTGACAAGTAACTTTGACATACTACTTACTAAGTCTCGGTAACTTACTGCAACACATGCAGTTGGATGACCAGATTCAGAAATAGCCTTTAAAAGTGTCATTCTCATGCTTGCTGGTTTGTGGAGCAAGATAAAATACTGATCCTGAAGACTTTACCAGACTTTAGTGCTGTATTTTTCTTTTTCTTTAGACAGGGTAATATTCTCTTAAATTACTCTCAAATTAGTTTGAAGTAAAAATTCTGACCTTTAGCAAGTCGAAATGTATATGCAAGAAAAAAAGAACATGTATGAGTGCCTCTCTCTAGTAGCAACTTGGACAATACTTACTAGTGTCTTCAAGAAAGGCAGCACTTTTAGATATTAACAATGCTGGATACAAATCCCCCACATACACATGATCTCAGCTGACTAGTTACACATAATGGACTCAGGAAGTGTTTTTACTGTGCTTATTACATTTTTTTTTTGCAGGTGATTAAAGTTGAGTGATTTTTTGTTTGTTTATTTTTTGTTTCATTTGTTGGGCTTGGTTTTCAGTTTGTTTGTTTGTTTTACCATATGTGACAATGTATTTTAAATTGTTTGTATTAGATTGTAATCTGTACATGATACCAAATTACTCCCAACAAATATAGCACTATTTCCTTTTTGGTCTATTGACCCCTTAGATGAGACTCTCAGATAGTGTAAAACTTCTGCTCTGGAACGTTTTCTCCCCAGATGCTTTTGTTTAATTTTCAACTCCTAATTGCTATGTTTTTTCAGAGAGCAAAGCCCACTTAGTTGGCTTAGGAAGTTATAAGGGATCAGAAAAATGGCAAACTTCTGTGCCCTCTGCAAATATGTTCCTCACCTGTTAGTTATGTTGCTAATAATTGCCCTTTTTTTTTATTTTCTCAGTTTTTTTCTTTTTTTTTTTTTTTTGCCTGTGATTCATGTTGCACATCAGCTGGTGACTTTCCCCCTAAGGTCAGTGTCCTGGTTAAACCACCGCAGCCAGGTAGTTGCATGGATGCCTTGTCCACTTGGCTGGTAAAACTTAAAGTGAGGAAGAATTGCTATTCTAGCTTTCTGTGATACTTTGAACTGCAAATGCCACTATGTCAACCAAGAGCAACATTACTATCAATAATTACACATTACACAATAACACTTGGGTTTACACCATGTGCATCACCTACGTGCAAAGCTGTGGTTGAGAGTTTGACCTAGTGTCTAAGGCAGTCGGCATTCTAGTTGTGTTGTACCTTGGGTCCTGGTCCATCTCCTCGGTAATGTTAGGCCAAGACCATTTCCACTGCTTCATTGCCACCACCCTATTATGTCAGTCACTCACAGATGCTATGCAGAACTAATTTCTTCTGCCAAATCAAGGTCTTTGGCAGAACTGCCATGGGCAGTTCATCCACTCTTAACTTGTTGAAGGATTCATGGTAGAAGTCTCTCAATCTATTTTATGTTAGCACTTCTTCCAAGAGAGGTAACATGTTAAGAGATCGGCTCTTTATCCATTCCTCTGTGGCCATTTTATTTACCCAGGTGATTCCAGGTGATTTCCAATACTGCAGGATTTCCAGTGACTCCCACTGATTCTTCATGTGGTACAAATACTTCTAGGATTGTCCACCACCAGCAGTACAGCCTGAGTTCACCAGAGCAAGTAAATGGTACAGTTCCAGGTACACAGAGCAGTGCAGGCACTTTAGCTCATTGGTGCCACTGACAGCTTTTCCTGAGACCGCTGCCACCTTCTCTTTGAGAAAGTCAGCGGTACCTCATTACTCAAAAACAGCACATTGGCAATGCAACATATTTGAGCTGTGTACCTATTACTATCTGCATAGACACATATCTTAATCTACCCTTGCATCGTAGTCTTTGGTGCTTCATTACCTGTGTGATAATTGAGCAGAATTTGGGCGAGACTGAGATGCTGATGGTGCAAGGTGTCTTTCCTACAGACTGTTCATACAATTTCTTGCTATACAATCTAAATCTCAATGTGTCAGGATTCTGCAAGCAATGGTTTGCATGAGGCTTTTCTGTTCATATTTCCCAATTTGTGTGCTTGTTTCAATTTACTAACCCAGTGATCTCTTGATATGTTTTTATTTGAATGTTTCACATTAAAAATGCAAAAAATATGGAAGTACCACCAGCTGCTTTCTAAGTCTATTTAGTTACTTCTTGGACATGTCTGACTAAAACTTGTGGTGACGCAGGCACACACATGCTACATTTGCACATTGGTTTTGCTGAGAAGTTTTTTCTTTTTTTTTTTCTGATTGTTGAAATTCTCTGTTAAATATTGCAATACAGAACATAATACAAGAGAAAACGGCAACACTGTGTGTTTTTCTGTGTTCAGAAACTGTTGATAAGAAGGTATAAAGAAAGAAAAATAGGCAATTTTCATCCCAAAGTTGCACATTAAAAAAACTGGGATGACAACCATAAAATCATAAATGTCTCTAGTGAAATCAAGGCAGATGACAATGACAGCTGTTCCAAAACTCATCAAAATCTTTGTGGTTTTTAATTATTGGGGATATTATGTATCTACATGGATTATATTCAGCTTTTGATGAAATTGTTTTAGGTGAATAAAGGTAACTGTAAGTCTAATAAATTTGGTCTTTTGACACTTTTTATTCATACAACTACATGTTTAAAAATTGAAGTAACTTTAACAAAGTAGATCTAGAACAACTATGTATCATGTATCAGAGTAATAAAGAGTCATCAAATCAGGATGCTTCTGGTGGTGCTCTGCTGAGAGCAGCCGAATATTACTATTGAACATTTTTGTTAACTGTTCTAGAAAGAAAAACTCGTTAGACATACTGCTGACAAAACTTGGAGACTGTTTTATTATTATCTGTTATCATCACCAGTCTTGTTGAATCACTTAGATAGCAGGCATAAGATTTTCAAGAAAATAATGTTTTATACATCTATAAAAAATAATTTCAATCCTTAGTCATGGACAGGGGAATCCTGAAAAGGATTTACAAGAGAAAAACAGCACACAGTAACCTGCGTGTAACCCGATCCTTGGCTGTAAACAAAGAAGTGGGGACTTAATCTCTCAGGGTGATGTGGCTGACTGCATTGTTGGAATACTGCATGTTCTACTGCTGTTCGTGTTTAACAAATTGGAGAAGGCAGAGAAAAGAATCAAAAATCACTGAGTGCTGAGAAAATGCCTTGGAGGAAGAGACTTAAAAACTTAATCTGTTTAGCATGTCAAAAAGAAGATTGAAGGGTGGCTTTACACGATGCATAAGTATTTCCTTGAGGAGTAGATACCTGGCATTAAAGATCTTTCTATTTTAGCAAAGAAAATCTTTAATAAACCATAATAACTGGAATCCAGACACAGTCAAGGTAGAAAGAGGACATCAATTTTTAAAAAGAAGGATGTTTTTGCACTGACTCAAACTGATGGAAAGAGATAGAATCTGTTGATTTTTGGTACGAGACCAAAAGTCCTTTTAAAAAATAAACAGTTGGCATCAACTGGCTGAATTTCAGTGACAGATATCATACATAAGGTCACAGTAGATGACATAATGCTCCCTTCTGGCTTAAACACAAGTGAAAAATACCTTTATGAATATTAAGCATCAGAACTACAAAGCAGAACCACATTTGCATTCACTAGTGTGTTTCAGGGTAGATGCTAATAATTAGTTTCATTAGTAGATGCTAATAATATGCATCTACTTCTTTGAGTGTTGAACTCTACAATCAGATGTCTGAGTAGAGCATTATGGCAAACAAAGCTATTTAATTCATGTAGTATAATCAATTCAAACAATGGTATACATATTAAGTTGTAGTCTTGATGTGGTGAGGACAAAATTGGAGCAGCAATAGCCCAATGCAGTAAAATACAGTTCTGCTTCTGTCCCAGCTAGAGCAACTCATCTGTATCCTTCATCAAGTGACCAAGCAGATAACCAGTAGATGAGATTTTAACACACATATTCTAGCAATATGGTTGCTCCTACTCCTTATGCCCATCCCACCTGCTAGAGCACAAAGTACTTTCTGCAGCAGAAGGATCTAGTGCGTGTGAAGGGCCAAGTCCTTTGGAAAGGAACTTAATGCAGTTATTCGAGAGCCCAGAAATACTAAACAGATCTTGGATGACTGTACTGCAGTGTAGACAGGTCTTCTGCATCAGGAGGCTGGCATCAGCAATGCCTGGCTCCCCACCTAACCCACCATGTTACGTACTCTTCACCAGGAGAACATGCCAAACCATTCAATGGTAATCAGTCAAAACTGTCCAAAACCTTAAGGTTTAACTTTAAGGGCTGCATATTAATTTCAGTCCTCCTTCTTCCTTAGATAAACCAACTCTGTGCTGTTCTTTTGCCTCTAGTTTTAATTTATGTGTTAAAATGTAAGAATTGGTCCAACTACTTGTGTGATATAGCCATATAAACCATAAGAAAATCAAAATATCAAAATCCTTAGCAAAAACTTTTGTTTTGTTTTGTTTTGTTTTGTTTTGTTTTGTTTTGTAGTAGACAATAAAACCTTGACCTTATACTATCCTATAATAATAGTACATGTAAACTAGAAAAGAATATCTGGAGATATTTGCCAACTGTAAGAAAAGTGAGGTGGGTTTGATTTCAATTGTAATTAATGCAAAATAAACTTATTTACATATTTTCTTAAGGAATAAAGGTTAATTCTAGGAATAGAATGCACTATGCTTTGCAGAGGAAAGAATTAGTGTAACAAATTAGCAATGTCAAAATTCATATGGTGATATTTTTCTCTGTTGCCAAACGTAAAACCTCAGGTGGTCTTAAGTCCTAATACCTAGAAAAAGATTTTTCATTAAAAGATTTGTCTGATTTAAAGTTGGAGCTTCCAGGCACATAAAAATATCTTGCTAGTGGTTGTAATAGCTTTTAAACCCTGTGAAATCAACAGGAATATTTTTTGGCAACTATTTATTGCTACGTCACAGTAATCCTGAATTCAGAATTGAACTGGTAGCCATCTAGCTAAGAAGAAGTCCTGTACAGAAAAAGGAAATTTAAAAATTTGCAGTATCAATATCTCCAAAACAAAACTTGAAAGCAAGAACTTAGTATTCCTCACTAGGAATGTATTTTACATAATGTCTTAATAGAAATTGAGTTTATTTTAACGACTTTTGAAGCATTTCATTGAAGTATTTGTTGTGTGCGAGTTTAAAGCACAAGCTGACAATTTTTAGAGGAATTATTTAAAAGTGCACATAATAAATGGGTATTCCTACATCTGTATGGTAAGGTCCAGAACATTTCAACATCAGAAGGAAGTGCAAGACTTCATAAGTAGATTTTGATGAGACACTTCATGACCAGAATTAAAGGGCTCATAATCAATAACTAAATTACATGTTAATGACTGAGCTTAAAGACTTCACAGTTCAGAAACTGATGGGAGGAATTTGCCCTTGGAAATAAGTTGAGACATTGCTTAGCTTGTTTCTAGAGGTAATTACTATTAACTTAGGGTTTTTCTCAGCAATGCCTCAAGGGCAAATGAGTAAATCAAGTCTGTTTTGATAATTTGCATACAAGGTACCTTCTTAATTGTATTTAACCATAAAGCCAAGGCACTTGAATGCTGCTCGGGTAATTGATCTCCAAAGTGCATCACCTATGTTCTTGCCTCTGCATATTTCAAGTTGACATAAATGGCTTACAAGAAGCATTCTTCTTCTCTCACTTCACTTTTGGGGCAGTCTCACAATTCTAGAAATGTAACAAAGGAGAAATCCCTGTGGCCTGCCGAGTCCAAAGGCTGCAATTAGACAATGTCCTTATTCAAGCCTCACAGGCTCTGGATGAAGAGAAAAAGTTGATTCCCCTTTCTCTCTGCATACATCTGCATGATTTCTGGGCACAGTATCACCCCTTGTGAGATAATGTGCATCTTTTCTGAAAGAAAGTCATCCTTCCTGGCTTAGAAGCATCTTTGAAGGTACTTGCCAGTGGCAAAAGAAGTTGTAGCTCTTAAAGAAGGATCACAATGATCACCAGTGAGCATTCTGGGGCCCTAACAAGACTGATTCTGGATTGTCAAGCCTTCACTGTAAAGTTGCATAATCCCTATTTCTACATTAATAAAGATACTTCTGACTCAGGGCTTTACAACATTGCTTGTGACACAAAGCACACACTCTGTGATGGTTCAGTCATTGGTGTATTACAGAAGTTAACATGGAAATTACTTGTTTTTTCCTCTAAAACCAATTGATTGATCTCTTTGAATGCACATTACAAAAGGCACATGTCAAATGCAACTGAATAAGATAAAAATAATCTTGAAAGACATCTAAAAGATGCAGCTTTTGCTTTAGAGCTGTTTAATATTGTCATCTAACTGACCAACCTTTAGCACTGTATTGAATTTTCCCTTTATGTAGGCACAATAGAAATAATAGTTATCCTTTTGATGTAATTCTATCTTAATAAAAATGTAATAGTGTATGTAATTAAATAAGACTTTGTATAGCTCCTTTCTTTAATGGTTACCATGGAATATACTATAATTGGTTCATGATAAAATGAAAAGCCTTTATCATTCTTACAAGGATCAGTGATAGGGAAAGCAGTGCTTTTAATGGTTTACTGATCATACAAATACTTCTCTACTTCTCTAAAACAACCCCTACGGAAGAGAAAAGAAAAAATTTGTTTAGCTTACATCTCCAAATACGACAAGGTAATCCTTTTAAGATTTATATGAAGTTAATTTCAACTAGTTAGGTTGTGAGTTTATAGTTCATCTAGCAAAATCATTATTAGTTCCTATCCTGGATACCCTGAATGTATACGGAAGGCAGACAAATATCATAACATGAATTAGAGAGCTGATTTGAGCAAGGGACACCTAGAGTACTAAGGCCACAGGGTATTAGCTCATGTCTAGATGAAGCGTAGGTTACTAATCTGTTGTATTAAGTAGAAAGACTAAACCAAACCTGACCACTGCAGCCAGAGATGAGCCTTTCAGCTGGACTGTCTCTATTACCTTGCTCTTCTGCTTTGCAGACAGCATAGGCAGACCTGTCTGCCTTCACCTGCTGGCTTATACACCCAGGGCAGGGAAACTTTAAATCTATATCAGCTTGTAAGTAACTAATGGTCATTATGAGTGCCAATGTGTGGAAGCAGTATCAAGCAGCTAGTGCTGTAAATCACATCCCTGAACGCTGTATACTAACACCTACGTGCAGGCAAGCTTTGGTAAGTCTTTTGATATGACTGCTAGGGTGAAAAATGTGTTCAACTACCATCTTGTTTAAAATGTCTTTAGACAGGACTTCGCACAGGCTAGAGCTGTTAGTGGCAGAACACAAAAGAACACAAATATCTGCAACTTTGAGATCAGGACCTAGATGCTCATTGAGTAGCATCGTTGATAACTCAAATGAAGCCGTGTGGGGAAAACTCTTTCTTTACAAGGATAAATGCTTATAAATAATTTGCAATCTTTGTTACATACTGTTGCCCAATAAATCCTTTATATTCTTGCGACAACATAAGAACTTCCCTGGAGGTGACAAAGTTTCGGTCCCAGGTAGGCTTTTATCTGCTTCACCTGACTTTTATGGCAAGTTTCAAACTTTTCCAAAGGCAAGTGATTCCTCCTAGGGTTAAGCCCTATCTTTTTTTGCTTTCTTTCCTTTTTTTCCATTTTTGTCCTTAGTTTTTGCATTTCTAGATAAGACAATCAGAGGTTTCTTTGCACTCCAGGTTTTGATTTTCTCACTCAGCCCTATAACTGTATGGTGCTACGAAGGAAAGGTTTCTTGCTTCAACATTTGCAGAAATACAAACTATGACTGTTTCATCTAAACAACCCAACTAACACAGGCATTTAATTATGACAAATATATAATTTTGAACTGGATATATAATACAACTTGTTTTCTACTTAAAATGGATTACTATATACTTGAAAATAAAGTAATTATTTTTTAAGATGTCCACAGTGTTGTTCCTATTCAATGTTGCTGTTGTCATGGTTTCTCTAACTGTGGTGTTTTGGGTTACCCCCCATAGGCACCTCAGTCCCACACAGCTGCCTGCTCAGCTTCCCCATCCCAGTGAGACGGGAGAGAGAATCAGAAGGGTAAAAGTGAGAAAAGCTGTAGGTTGAGATAGAGAGAGTTTAATAAGTGAAGCAAAAGCTGTGTGCTGAGAAAAGTAGAATAAGGAATTCATTCACTCCAGCCAGTAGATATTTATTCATTTCAAGGAAAGCAGCACTTTATCACATGTAACAGTCACTTGACAGTACAAGTGCCATAACTCCACGTTACGTCTCTCCTTCCTCCATCTTCCCCCAGATGTTTTTCTGCTGGACATGGTGTCCTGTGGTACAGGATATCCCTTTCGCCATCTGGATTCGGCTTCTTGGGCACTCCCAGACTGCTGCCTGGCAGAACAACACAAGAAGCAGAAAAGGCCTTGGCACTGTCCATCCCCGTTCAGCAATCAATAAAACGTCCCTGTGTTACCAAAACTGTTTTGATCACAAATCCAAAACACAGCTAACCAGTAACTATGAAGAAAATTGACTCTATCTCAGCCAAAACCAGCATAATCTCTACTCCTTATTCCACACCATTTAGGTCATTCACAGGCCCCACTCTACCCAATAAGTTTTCATTAACCATCAATCCCCTTGCCATCCTTTGATTTCTGTAGATATCAATCACTTAGTCTATGAGCCACTCCTGAAACATGCCCACTGAGTCCTTTTAGCCCACGCCTCGGGGCTCCATCTGTTCCAGTGGTCACTTGGGACAGGAGAGGCGATGTGCTGCGTCATGTTCCTGGACACTGAAGCCAGCTCTGTCCAGGTCACTGCAGCACTTTGACTGCTTCTTGTAAGGCTTTTCCTCCTACTATAGTACATGGCATCTGTTAGCCTGCTGGAGCTAGAGCATAGACATACCTTGAACTGTTTACAAAACCTGTGTCAGTGATCTGGCTGACATTTCCAAGCAAGTTTTAAAGACTGTGCAAATTTCTCATGGGTAATGAGAAAATGCCAAACTTAGTTTCTTCCATTTCTACAAAACTGGAAACAGCCCTGTAGAGAGCATTCTAAGCAGATGATTGTTCACATGAAGAATTTTTGACTAGTCTTAAACGCTCCCAACAACCCAGGCAAAAAGTAAGCATGTGCTGTGATTGCAAGTGAATTGAGTATTATGAAAAAAATATACTTTCATTTTATGAAGAAAAATGGAAAACTATAGAATGTCCTCATCACTAGGAGTCAGGATTTCTAATAAAGCTGGAGAAGTCCATGTGGATCCCCTATACTAGGCACTACAGGAATTAAGAAAGAAGTGCAGGGGAAAAAAAAAGGTACCAAATATTACATTACTAGGTTTTCTTGAAAACAAGAGGTTTTATTTATCTTTATTTGGTAATACTATATGAAGTGCCAGTGAGGTTGCTAAATTGTAGGCCAAAACTCAAGGTTTGGTGGAAGAGAATGGGTTTGAAACTGCTAGTTGTCTTTGTTAATTATTTAATTACAGAAAATGTCTGATCAGGTGTTTCTCTCCCTCTTCCCTAGTCCTTCATCCTTCTTCCAAAAAAAGAGAAATTGCCTTGTAGAAAGTGGATGTTCCTCATTGTCACTGTGACCACATCTACACTTTTAAAGTGTAATGCTTATAAATCATTTGCAACATCTTTTTTAAAGGGCAATTAAGTTCTATTTTTTATGATCTGTATCAATATTATTTTCAGCCCTTAAATGTGCACCTTACTATAACCAGCAGTAAAATTTCTGATTCACCAAATAACCATGGTATTAAACCAGAAATTTTGTTCACAGTTTAACAATTTTTTAAAATGTATTCTAGAATGGATTAATCAATCAATTAAATAATGACTGAATTCTTCCTAAAAATATCTTTGCCTTTACCAATTCTGAACAAGACGACTTATAGTGCTAAAATTTAAGCCCCAAAACATGTTTCTTTTCTGTTAATTAATTGAATTTCCCCCCCCCCTCAAAAAAATGTTTTACAGAATAATAGTCATTTCATGTACAGCTAACCCTGGCATAGTTTACAGGGGAAAATGACACTATTTACATGTTGGTTCTGTAGTCCACATGAGTCTTTTTTGATATACATGCCAGCTGATTGCCAAGGAAAAACTTCCTTATTTCTGGCTGGGACCTTTCTGAGCAGGGTTATATACACAGGTGCTGTTTAGCCTGCCTGCAGTCAGCCTCATACCTTCTGTAAGAGTCAGACCAGCTAGGCATTAACTGCAAATGTACAGAGAATTTCGATCCCATGCTCCCACCCTGAGCAAGTCAAATCGTTTGTGCAATACTCACGCAGCTGGTGTGACATTGCCTTACTGTAGATGCACTGTATAGCTGAACTGATTCTATTCCATGGACATGATCAGGTGTCTGCAAATCCAATAGCAGAAAAACCCATGTGACAGTGATTCACATTCCCTCCTTGTTTC
The DNA here is from genome assembly GCA_013397865.1 of Struthidea cinerea. Taxonomy (NCBI): domain Eukaryota; kingdom Metazoa; phylum Chordata; class Aves; order Passeriformes; family Corcoracidae; genus Struthidea; species Struthidea cinerea. The sequence goes on along the minus strand of VZTI01005041.1, from coordinate 1,743,017 downwards.
ATACTAAAATTGAAAGTTCAGGTGTCAAGTTTGAACAACAAAACAGAAGAAATCTGATTTCCAGATTCCAGATCATTTCCCTAATGACTGACTCTCACCTTTAGTAATACATCTTCAGCCTAAAAAGATCATAAAACAAAATTAAATTGCTAGAAAAATGTAAAATGTTCTTAGTAAAAAAAAAAGATCACCCTAAATGTCGCCTATTTTATGTGGGCAGGGCTGCTATAAACTTTAACGTATTTGGAGTCACCATTTGGTGAAGGACTCTTGCTCTACGCAGTTATAAACACAAGATGATTTCTGAGCATGACATACAGCTTCTGTAGGTTATATTTAAGTGCTTACAACTTTCAGGAAAAAACAGAATTCAGCAACAGGTCAGGATAAGCAGCACTGGAATTGAGGCAGAACTAGTATATCCTGGATATAAATAATGGGCTGAAAACTGCCTGAGATTTCAGAGAAAAAAGCCAACACCTGAACGAAGAGCAGATCTAGAGGAACTAATCTGCTGGTAAAGTTGTTTTATTTGTTCTCCTTAGAACAAAAAGCTTCAACTGTTGTTCAACCTTTGTAAGAGGGAAAGCTTTTTTAATAGTAGGTCTTTGCTGCTTCATCTGCAAAGCCTTAAGATCAGCTCTAAGAATGTGGAGTAAACCACAAACATCATGAATGTCTGAACAGATAAATACATGCAAATTAGACCTTGTTGTCAGACAAATATCTACGGCCTCGCTTAATACAATCTGGGTTCTTGACTGCTCTACAGAAAACTAGGAAATGACTACACACAACCAACTTCCCTGACTAATTTAAAATGAAAATTGCACACTATATTTGAAAGGCTTTAAGAAACAAAAATCTGATCTGCACTTGACGTGCACTAGGAAGCTTCTGAGTTATATGAGGCAAAGCTATCAGTTTACACCTTCTCAAACAAGTTAAAGCAATATTTACAACTAACTAAAGTCCAAGCTGCAAGAGCTGCACCTGTCTAAGCAGAAGGTTAGAAATAAAAGCTGCTGAGCCTTTCCCTGAACAGGGGCATATCAACATACCTGTCAGATCGTTATATATAAGCAATGAAACTTTTTTCCTGACTCTCTGGAAAAATCCAATCTTGTAAGTAGCTTCTCTAACAGACAGAAGCCTCAATTTGAAGATGAAGGGTTTGTGGAAACAGTATGGCTTAAGAAGTTCCTGCCTTGGCAAGCTGTCAGAGCTCACTGTCCTCTGTTCAGCTATTTGCTGGATTCCCCTGTGGACTGAGGGCAGCTTAAAATACAGAGACAAAAAAAAGAAGGGAGGGAGGAAGAGGCACCAGTGTTTAAAGAGAATATTTTGGTCCAGGTTGAACCTGGCTGTGCAGTCATTTGGTTTGACACAGCTGACAACCTAGCAAGTTGCAGGAGCAATAACAAGAGCAGGCACTGTGAGGATTTGGAGGGTGACAGGAGCTTTTGAAACCAGCATTGCCACTTGAGCCATTCATCCAAAAGTAAAAGAATTATTTTTATATCACAAGATGTGAATGACAAAATGAAAATCAAGTGTTATGCCTCAAGAGAAAAACTTCCTATCACTTAAAGATACATGTATAAGGAAATGAAAGAAGGATAAATAAAATTTCACTAACAGCATCTGATTTTAAAGTTTACTAAAATTAAAATAACCTCCTCTTGTCATCCAAAATCAGCCATGCTCCAGTTACAAGACAGACAATCAAAAGTTAATGAAGGACATACTTTATTTACCTGAAAGTGTAATTAATCCATTGTAAAATCTACATTAAAAAAAAAATATAAGGATTTTATAGGCAACTTCAGAATTCACCATAAGATCTTCTACAGTTACTTTGGAGAAAATTAAAATAATCCATTGATATTTTCATCTTTCAGGACATGTGCAACGACTGACTGAGGGGAATTGGAAAAAAGCTTCTAAAAATAGATTACCACATTGTTCTTGCATTTTACTCAAAATTATACTGATTGTTTTCAGGCAGAATATATTAGATTAGAATGATCAGTGTTCTCATCTATAGCAGTACTGTAAACCAACCCACAAATGTCATACAGTGATTTCGTATATGGCTTCCTGTATGACTTATTTTGCTCATAACATATATGGATCTCCTTACCTCTAAAGCACATCTAAAAGACTATGTAAAAAAGCATGAAAATCTGTGCAAGTCAGACTGTTGCCCATCTAGGACCATAATTAAGTCAAGGAAAACAGGAACTGTAATGGTTGGGGAGCAAATGTTTGCATAATGGCATATTCCTACAGGTTTTCCTAAGAACATTGCCACCAATGTTATAGGATACTTGTCTTGAAGGAAAATTAGCAACCCTGAGTTATGTCTTTACAGAAGTGCGTTTAAAACCTCACATAATCTAAAAAAGGCCAGCTGATTAATAGCTGCCTTTGGTAAGTAGCAAGTTTTTTGGAAAGTGATAAAATTAAATCAAGGACATAAAAGAAATAAGTGTGTGAATAAAAATCCGAATTTGGAGGAGAATATGTTGAACAATGCAGGGAACATACAAAGTAAAATATTCCAAACAATCAACAAGTAATGAAGTCTTAGTTTCAGTGCAAGATATATTGAATGTACTACCAGACAATAACACTTGGTTAAAGATTCAAGAAAAATATGTGCTATCTTTAATGAATCACAGTGTAGGCACTGATCTCATCTGACTGTTGAAGGGTCTTCTGCAAGTCAAAAAAAAACTTACTGGCTTAGGGATTGTCTAAAAAATGTTTCATCTGGTAGTTTGCAGTGATACATAGTTACATGTCAGCATATGGATATAAAAACCCATGTGTGTGCATAGATATTTCTCAGCAAATTAATGGCATTCCTCATCTCTGCTGCTGAAATTTCCTAACAAGTCTAACAAATGTTTTCTATGCAGATAGCTTAGAGGCAGAAAAGCTTTACTTTTATACAGTACCTGAGATTTGAAACTTAAATAACTAAAATACTTTGACAGGGATTTTATTGGACTTCTTTAGCTCTTTTTTCTCCCCTATGTGCACTGAACTAAAATTTCGGGACTGCTGAGTGATGCCATTTTACTTAATAAAACTAGCTAGAGGGTCTTTGAAATTTTATGGCTTCTGCAGCATAAAGAAATCAAAACCATGCAATATTCCCAGTCCTGGCAGGAGCTCCCAGAGGAAGGAATTAGTTTTCTCTTAACCACAAGAGTGCTTAGATTGTGGGCAGAAAGACACAGGGAGCATCAAACTAAAGTTTGTTTCTGAAAATTCTGAGGCTCGTTTGATGTTTCATACTTTGAAGAGAAGCTTAGCTTTGCTGAAGACGGAAGCTGCAATGAAGGATGACAACTTATTCAGAGGTGCTTTGAACAGAACTTTAGCACTAATTACAGCAAAGGCCAGGCAGAGACCAAGGCAGTAACATTTTTGCTAAAGATGCACAGCAGGAACTAAGGATGTTTTGAAACGAAACTGATTGCTAGAGCAAAGAATTCAGTCTTCACGTTATGTAGTTTCTGTTCTTCTTTTTGTTAGGATTTTTGCTTTGTTTTTACTGTACTGATGGCTTGGATGGCTTTAAAAGTTTCTGCAATAATTTCAAGTATTATATCCTGAAAATTATGGGAAAAGACAAATGAATAAAGTCTGTAACTTGGATTTTAATACATTTAAGCTATATATCCAATTCAGGTTAATTTTTCCATTTCCAGTTTGTGTTGATTTTTGCTTTGAGTGTTTGAATAATCACTGTAGCTTTGCAAGGAAAATTATGTCTAAGATAAAAGACTGAAGTCTGTCAAAATTACGGGGCAAAGGAGAAGTCCATTGCCTAATTCATTTTGACATTTAAAACTCTGAAATATCATGGAGTATGGAAGAATTGTGTAAGAAAAAAAGAAAGGAATAATTAGAAGTAGTTCCTGCAGTAATTAGGAATTAGAAGGGGCCTCTACAATCTTGTCCTGAGGTATTGCAGCTCAGTGTAGCTTTTCTTAGACTGACTTGTACTAGTTTTCATGGCTGTTTATACTCCAGTTGGTAGCCTCATTCCTTCAGACCAACTCTCCTGCGGTACTTTAACCTCCTAATTTTAGAAGAATTTTGTTGTGATCTGTTTAAAACACTTGTTCTCCACTAGCATCATCATTTAGTTCAAACAGTTCTCCCTCCCAGAACATGCTGACCTACTAAAAATCCTTACTACCAAATCAGACAAGTCATTTGTTCATTATTGTTGTGGGTTTTTTTTCATTGAATTTCCTAGTAAGAGTTAGCTGGTCATCAAAATCTTGGAGAATTATTTTGACTTGAATTGGCAATGGAAATGTCTCTATCCTCATTTCTGATAGTCTGGTACTCTAGTTTATCCAACATTTTCCCCTGTTAGGATAAAATGAGATGAAGGTGTCATTTTGTCTTTTGGACTGTATCAGTGTCATCTGAACTGCTAATGACCAATTTTTCCTTATTCTGCTTTTATTTGTGTAGCTTGTTTTTTGTATGGGGAGTGTTTAATGTTTGCTCTTGATTTTAATATTTTACAATGAGTCCTACTTTAGACTATATTTATTTTATCTCTACAGTTCTTGATCTGTAACACGCGACTTTCCTTAAAAAATGAAGCTTTTCATGCCCCTTTTTCTAAATTCATTCTTTAATCCTATCATGCCCTGAAGAAGGATCTGGAATCTATTTAAATTTCCGATAGCATTTTTACCCTGCTAAGAAATCAGATTTCTTTGATTTCAAGAATTCTGAACCTCTTCTAAATTCAAGCTCTTAAGCTTTTAGTTTCTCTACTTTTACTAACCAGTTCTCTTCACTGAACAAATATCAGCATCTGAAATTCAAAAATTTGTCACAGAACTCTATCATTCTCCTATTTTACAGAAATAAAGTTTTGATTGTTGATACCACTTTCCTCCCATCCCTCTTTTCGCCCCTTGATCACCATTTTGATCACATTTTAAGATCTTACTGAAATCACTTCTGGCATTATTTTTCGTTATTGATTAGCTGATGAAAAACTTTGTCAGCTATGAGATTCCAGAATACAGAGACCTGTAACTGCATTGTCAGATCAATCATTAGGAGATTAAGGTCTTCTGTATGTATTCTCCTGATTTATTTCTGCATATTTTTTTCCTATCCAAATCCAGTCCAGGGACTCTATTGCAGTACTACCCAAATACAATCTGGTTTATAAACCTTTCCAAAAATGAAAGTTTTCTTGAAGTAGGTTTTGGTTTATTCTTGGCTATCTTTTTTTCTTTGCATCTGATACAGAACCATTTGCAGCGGTGTTCATCATCTTTACTTTTATATCTGACTCTCCAGACTGATTTGTGTCAGGCAGTAGCTATGCTATGTCATGATTGCCACACTAATAACTGCTTTCAATAATTCTGGTGTCACTATTTGATGTCTGAAATCTGGAACAGAGCACAAGCCATTCAACTACTGACTGCTGTTTTGGTGTCCCATCCAAGCTTTCGCTATTTACGTTGCTTACCTGCAGTTCCCACCTGTAACTATACATTTTTCTGATGTCTAAACCTGTTTTATCTGCTGCCATACCTTCATTTATCAGCTCTTCTCTGCATGTTTTATGGTCATGTGTAAAGTTACATACATACCTCTGAAAATTCTTAAATTTTTAAGCTTTTTTGCCAGTGTAGAGCAAGGTCAGCCAACATAACATTATTTCTTTAGGCTGTGAGGTAAGCAATCCCTTCTCTAGTCACACTTCCAAGTTTTTAAGCTTTCTTCAAATTCCCTTGAAGATTTATTAGTGTTTGAGCCATTTGTTCATCTTCCTTGTTGCATATCCCTTTGCTCCCACAGGTCAAAAAAGTTTCACTGAAGATAAAAAAGTTAAAAGTTAAAAGTTTCCACTGCTTTAACTATCTTCCCTGCCTTATCCAATGGATGTTTTCCATCTGTTCAGGCAAGTCCTAATAAGTGTTATTTTCTGAAATCTGCTGGATGATATCTTGCAACAAAAATTCTGGTGCCATATCTTATATCTATTCTTGGCATTCAAGCTGGTGACAAACAGACCTGTCTTCTGGTAGGAATCTAGAAACCTCTCTCCCTTCACTGTTGTATTCAGAGAGGGAGTTTCTCTCCAGCTCTCAGCTGAGAGAATGTAAAACCTTTCTTATTGGCAGAAACACAGCAAAAATAATCCCTGTTGGAAAAAGGTGTGCTCTTCTCTTACTAGGCACAAGTCTCTTTCATATCTCCACTTTCAGCTTTCAAATTCATATCACGAGAGACTAAAGCTCATTAAAGCCAATGAGAAACTTTGTCATATTTTCAGTAAGGGATCAAGTCCAGGCCATCTGTAGTGCTTAGCCTCCTCCTGCAAACATACTTCATTTTAGAAATATACTTCATTTTACAGATTAAAGAATCTTCCAGATTCTTTTAATGTTTTCTTTATGAGAGAGGGTCTGACTATATAATTCATATCTCCATTTTCTTTTTTATTCAACATACCTCTTACACGCCCTTTGGTTCACCTCTTGTCTAAAGTAACTCATCCTATGAAATAAATTTTAAAAGAAAATTTAAAAGACCGTTCATTTCTTTTCAGCTATCACAGAATAACAGGATGAAAGAAAAGCTGATGGAAACATCTAACAGACATTTTTAACAGCTGTTATGACTGTCAGAGACATACATATTGTTCACTACATCCTTAATCTTTCTTTTTATTCCTCCAGATTTGTCTAGCTTGATTACCAATTTGCAGTAACTAATGTCATCCTGAAATAGACAGTTCCTGAACAGACCAAACACTTCAATCATACATATGAGTGACACAGATTTCTCATGTGGCTGTTATATGTTTACTGACTGCAACTACCTAATTTTCCATTTTGGCTTGCTGCTACGAAACCAACAGCAGCAAAAAAACCCCAAAAAAGCTAAAAACCAACAACAAAATTAAATTTCAATTTCACAATCTCAGACTTGCAAGATATCAAGAAATATATATGTATAAAACCCACTGAGACCAATGGTTAAGCAGTAATTCATCAATACAGAACATCAAACAAAGAGCCTCAGTATTTACACTACCTTAGAGTATCAGTGAGCTCTGTAACTAAAGTCAGCATAGGGTACAGAGCTCACTAGCATTCAACAGATATAAATTTCTCTCCTGTCTTTTATCCAAACCGAGTTATCTAAAAGAGATTATATTAAGCATCCTACCACCAAAAATTCAAATTAAATGTTCTTTCTATGAAGTCACAGAACTATTACTGAAGACAATGTCAGATACATTCTGACATAGGATGAAAGTCTTATTTAGTGAAACTAGACAGATTCATAGGATCTAAGAACTGGCCGCTGAGATTGTAAATTTATCCCACCTAAGATCTGATTCTGTCTTGATCACCATCCTTTGTGCCATGTCTTTTGGCCAGGTATTTTTGGTCTAAAGGGACAGTTAACATATTTTTCTGCCATCCTTGCTCCAAATTGGAAGGTATAGAAACTTGATATAAGTCAAAATGTTCAGCTGTTCTCATTATTAAGTAAATGACATATCACTTCACCAATTAAGGTCTCTTTTCAATGAAACAGTTGCAAGTGATGCTTATTAATCCCAGCACCTGTTTTAGAGAGCTTAAATTTCAACACAGAGCCTGAGGCAAGTTGGTGCCCTGGGATGGGATGTAGCTACCCAGAAAGCTAAGTAGGAAGCAACTGAGTCAATAAGAAATACCAGACACAAGAACTCTTCTTCAGTTTCCTTTGGGCAACACTCCATCCATCACTCAATCCCCTAAAAAAGATTCCTTACCCTTCCTCCTCCTCCCCTCCACTGATTTGACCAGAGTGGTGTTTTTCACCTCCATTTCCCCAATGCCTGTGTCACTGGAGAGGCTTCTACTCCCTCTCCTAACAGTCCCTGGAAGGAAAAGGATTAAGTCTCAGCTTTCATCCACTGCAGGGACCAGAGCCACTTTCCCAGGAGTGCTTTAGATGCCAGATGAAAGTCTCTTCCAGGATGCAGAAGGAAAAAAAGTGTTAGCTTATTACAAATCCTCACCACCTTTCTCGAGTTCTTTTTCAGCTGGGGATAATGTGCTAGCTTTGCACCCCTTTAGAGCAGTCAGTGGCTCTGATATTCTGTCTCCAGCCTTAAGTGAGTGAGTCACTAGGCATTTCTGCTAGATGAGCATGACATTTGTACTTACTGGCTTTTGTCTCTTGATCTTGGTGTCTAATGGCTCCAACTTGTTCTTTGTTTTCTTGCCAGGATCTCTTACTGGCTTCAATCTATTGTTTGGCTCCATCTGTCCCTCACTTTCTTCTGGGAATCTCCTTTGTTCTTTGTTTTAGGCAGTCTTCCTTTTCTGATCTAGGTATCTTAGAAGCTGAGTGTAGATGTATGGTAATATTCATGACCATCTCAAAAAGATGCTATTAACCCATGCCAGTTTTATTTTTCTACCCTTCCTTCACTGTCTCCACACCCAGACTTTCCCATCCAGATCTCAACCTTTTGACCTTTCTCTGTCTTCGTGTGTAGAGGGAACAGACATTTGAAATTTGGCATTATGTTATTTAAAATGTTAATTATTTAAAAGCATCACATTTTAAAATTGTGCTGAATTAAAAAAAAAAATTCTAGCTTATTTAATAAAATTTTGGAACATCCCTATGTATCAAATCTTATTCTAAACACTTAGTTTAGGAAACCTGTTTCTCAGCATATTTCTGTGAATAGAACTCCATTTCATCCCCCAAGGGCTGAAGGATGAATCTGATATCTTTTAGCTTTTTAGTGAAATGCGGATATTTATTTTGGAATTTTGCTAGCTTTCCTTCCGTATATGTTGATTCAGCAGAGTCCAATTTACAATGTGGAACTTCAACAAGATCAGCTGTAAGTATAAAACAAAAACAATATTAAATGGCTTAGGCAAACTTTCCCCTGCCTATTCTTTCTCTATGTATCCTTCACCTTTTTTTTTTGACTCCTTCTTTTGAGCTCAAAAGCTATTCTAAATTCTCCCCAACTTACATTATCACAGTTCTTCTCATTTACAATGAGAGAGGTTCCAAGACTGCCAAATTCATTGCAACATGAGCACCAGACAGGACACATGTTTTTTGTGTCTCTGAACTTACACCACATCTAATCAGTACCACCAGCTACTATCAAGAAAGAACAGCAGCAATAGCAACAAACAAGGGAAAAAGACAGTGAGAGCTGTCTTCACACACTTTCTTCACTTCTTCATCTTAAGAAGATTGAGCTGTTTTACCAAATTCCACTCTTTGACTAGACAGGTGGCTATGTTGACAATATTTTTAGCAAATAGGCTTTAAAGATTATTATTCGGTATGTATTGATAAGTTTTCTTCATGTATGCTTTATGAACCCCAAAATTTATTATAATATTAATAACTATAAGAATAATACAACTCTGCAGAAATAATATAAGCTGGAGGCATGATTATCACTTCAAGAAAGTTTCAAAAGTTGTCTTGAGTGATTCAATATTTGATTCACTGGCTCTTAAATGTCCATAATAACATTGTATTTGCCCATATAGCCTTCCATTATAAGTGGTTTATCCAGGAGCAATTTTCACTTTAAACCTCACGTTTTTGAAGCTGAGGAATTTCAAAACACTTAAAGGCTTTGATTCCATGTCCAACCATTCTATTCAGCTATTTACAAATGACTGCCTATTACGTTAAAACTGCAATTAAAGACAGCTTGGAAAATACCATCTACTAGTATTGCATTTCAGTTTTAGATTTGCTCTTTACTTCTATGAGGAAATGTTTAAAGAAATTGGTTTGATACATTTCCTAAACAGGACTAACTGTTTTAGTACAATAAATACCTAATATTCTTATGGACCTGATCCTGAAAACACTTATTAAAATAATACTTTGCAGGTTTAACTAATGTGAATCTTTTCCTTTATGAGTGCATGGGATGGGATCCTATGGTAAATTTCAAGAAAAGGCATGGCTACACCTTAACACTTTCAGCATGTAAGGCATCTTCAACATGCACTGTTCTTGGGCAAATCAGGCTTTACTCAAATTCAACAGAGGATGATAAATAAATAAAGAAAAAATTTTTTTGATTAGTGTTTCTATCAGACTTTTTGCCCATTGGTTCTGGACAGATATTTGTATAAATGGATATAATTGTTATGTTTCTGTTTCAGTAAGTAAAATGCTTCCAGGAAGCATCAGGCATACAGAGATTGTTTTGCACAGATGGTCTTCTCATGCACTGTAATTGGAAACCTTTGGGATATGTCAGACTTATTGTGCATACAATCATAAGAAAATAAACCTAGAAGGAACCTGAGGAGATCATCTAGCTGAGTGTCCTTTGTAAAGCAGGATCTATTTCCTGACAGGTGCCTGTTTAACTTGTCATCATGTATTGCCAGTAATGAAGATTCCAGTCTCCCTAAGACACGCTTTTCAATGCTTTGCAGTATTGATACATAAGAAAACATAACCAGTGTCTGACTGAAAACCTTCTGCTGCAATTTAAGGCCATTCCTTTTCATCCTGTTTACCACAGACATGGAGAACAGTTCATTCTCTCTCCTCCTTGGCAGCCTTTATATGCCAAAAATGGTTTAACTCCTTCTCAGTTTTGTCAGTACATATCACCACGGTTTATCTGTCGTGCTGTCAGGTCAGAGCTTCAGACCGTAGTCTCACTGCACGTGTGCAGCACATCTGTGTTTTTTTCCACTCTTTTGACCCTTGCTGTGTCTGCTTAACTGGGTCAAATACTCTTCTGCAATGTCTTAGGCAGTGTCACTGCTCTCAAGAACATCCCCTGTGTGGTGTACGTGCTCTCAGACTGAGACACACATGGTGAATGTGTGCAGGGTTTTGTGGATTGACAGAAGCTGCCTGAGGACACGAAGCTGAAGTACATCTGGAAATTCCAAGCACACACTTCAAGTTCATCCAAAGCAATCCTGCATAGGAAAAACCACATGGGAGGGCCCAGATGTGTGGCAGTTCTGTCAATGGAGTAGCAGGCTAATACTGGCCTTTTTTTAAGTTCTGGTTGTTTAAACATGCAGACACACATCTACAAAACACAACGAACTTTCTGGTGGTAATGAGCTGCCCTATTTGTGGTGCTCCACTCTCAGTACCAAGCCAAAGTTAACAAGGGAAAATATGTCCATGTACATTATCGTGTAGAGAGATGACAGCTTGAAAATATAGTCTTAGAAAGTAATTTGCAGCTTTGCCAGTAACATTTAATTAATGCACTCACTAAGGACCTATTTTCAGCCCCTGGAAATTCTAGGATTTTCAGCTATATGGGTTTTATCTCTTTGATCTCGAGAGTGAAACTTCTTTCCTCTGTGCTTCTTGCCCAGTAAGCTGAAATTTAAATGAAACTCTTTTGCTATATCTTTGTAAGATATAGGAATGAAACTTACTCTGTCCATGTGCGAACAAACACTGTGGTACTTATCAGTAATATGGATTCTTGCAACTCCACTGCCGTTTCCTAGTATCTCAAGCTGAAGGAGAATAAATAGGGACTTCTAGCTCAGGAAAGAGGCATAGGTAATTAACTGAAGTAATTTCAGTTTGAAATCATCATGTTACAGAGGGCATTCACAACTAAATGAAGGGCAATGGTTTAAAATGTTTTTAAAAAATAGGGAGGAAGTTTCTTTTCAGTCTTGCTAGGTTTTATTTTTCTTCAGAATAATCATATTTATGTGTGAAACTTTTGAGACAAAATGATTTTTCATTTCAGCAGGGAAAGTATATTTGGAATCACAGAATCTGGAGCATATGGAAATGAAGCTTCCCAAGTAGACAGCTGAAAACGGCACATTCAGAGAGCAACAGAGATCTATAGGACATGGTTAGCTGCCAGACTCTTGGGAATGTTTCAAGATAATCACTGGAGACCCAAAAGTACCTGCCAGTATTTGCTGAAAGTATGAGATATGAAAAAACCAAAATATTATGAAACAGCTTCCTAAACAACTTACTTAATTGAAGTAAAATTTCTCCACCTAGGATTCATTGTTCTATATTAAGGATATCCTTTTTCCAAAAAGTTCTAGTTTATGAGACAGAAATAAAATAGCAGAAATGTTATGTGTTCTCTGCAATCAATAGCCTATATCACCACTCAACATGTGTCTAGCACTAAAATTGTGCAACAAGATATAAAGCAGTTACTCAAGGTTCCTGGCTAAGTACCACACAAATCAGTGAAGAAAGATCTATATATAGAAATCCATTTGATGCTTAGTAAAAGTATGCTGGCAGGAAAAAACACTTTGAAATGGCAAGTGAGACTTTGGAGTTTCTTGGTTGAAACTCATCCTCCTCCTTTTTATCCACCCCCTTACCGTTCTTCTCAAACATTCCCTCCTCCAGTCCTTCCCTAAACCACTGTTACAGCCTTCAGTTTTGCAAGGCTGTTAGTAACCATTTTATACAAATCTCCATCTTGGGGCTCACTTTGGTATAACATTTAGTATTTACCTAATTCTTTTTCGGTCCTCCCAAATTAAAAACAGTAAAACTTATCAAACTCATCTAATATTCAGTGATGTGATGTGAGATAATCTTTCTGTCTTCACCTGTATTCAGGTGATTTCAGGTCATACTTTGTTCCTCACTGAACAAAGTCTTAATTTATTTTGATCTCTCCCATAGAAATAAAGATAGTGAGTGTCATCTCCAGGTTTTATTTGGTTCTGGGGTAAAGCTGGGTTCACCAGGGTATTTGGTAGAGTTGGAGGATATGGTTGCCAACAGCTGTTTGTGTCACAGCTTGGCCAAGGTCTGCGATCAGAGGGAATTTGAAGAGTCCTGTAGCCATGAGTTTAGTGTCTACAGTAGAGTACAGGCTACCGCACCTTTTGCAGGGGAGGTGACCATCATTTTCTTGCAATGACAACAGTGTCTTCTAACTCAACTGGCAAAGGTTCTAGCCATAAATCCACATAGATGTCTGAAAAAAGCAAATCTTGGCACAGTTCTTTCTCAAAAAAAAAAAAAAAAAACACCAAAAAAACCCCCACTCTGAAAATAGGAGAGCAGAAATTCAAAGGCTGGGATACCCCGCTTCACACCACTTAAAGCACAAACTGTGGTATTGGAGTCCCTCAGAATTGTGGTGGGTGCTAATTCCATCTTTTATCTGCCATTTTCCAAAACAGGCAGCAACAATAGCTCCTTCAGTCTATTGAGCGCCTCCAGCTGAGAGGGGGAAGTCGGGAAAGAGAGCCAGATTCCGGAAACAGCAGGGAAATGAGCCTCTCTAAAGCAGTCTGGTGAGGGAATTGGTGCTTGGCACTGCAAGACAGTCTGATCATTGTTTCTGCACAGCAAAGGACTTTCAGGAAGTGAATTGATGTTCATGGATTTTATAGCACAATAGTCCTATATGGTTCTTCTTACAAATAGATGGAAGTCCTTCAAGGAAAGAATTGTAGGGCACTTTTTCTCCCTCCTTTGCTGATTTACGTTACAGAAAAGCCCTCAAAATTTTAATTCCTATTTTCTATTACACACTACTACCTCTCACCCAGTTCTTAGCACAGCATAATTAGTATATCCCTATGTACCCCCCTTGCTAGTCACAGAGAACTAGAACACAGACTTTCCCTTCAAGGGCTGAGTTCTTGAACATCTTCTTTAAATCCAAAGCTAACTATTTCTAGTGAGAACAGAATTGTGAACGTGGACTCAAATTCTGTCCTTTGTAAAGTCATTCACATCAGTGGGATTTGCATGAATGTATATCCAGCACATCTATGTCATCACCCTGAGTTAGAGACTAGCTACAATGGAGATCAAATACTAAACTTTCAGAACAACAAATGGAAATTTGGATGTTCAAATTGTGTTGTTGGGATAGACTTTCAGTGCATAATTTGGAGTTCTTGTTCTTCATTATAGTCATTTATGCATGACTGTGGACTGACTACTACCACCAGTCCTGCTAAGACTAAATTCTGTACTACACCAAAATATCTGTTCTCTAGACCTGTACAAAAATTCTTTTGGGGTCCCAATCACTAACACTTGAGCTTCATTAATTTGTGGTGGTTAAGTGTTAGAAGTCCTACATATCTATAGGAAAGAAACTGGAATAAGTATTTAACTGAAAAGAAAATCTTGAACTTATTTGGAGTTCATATCACTTCATATTTGGAGCTGAAAAACAAATATGAAAAAAAAATACACCTATAAATACAAAAACCAATTCAGACCAGGCTGTGCTAACAGAAATATTAACAATTTTCCTTGAGGTCTCCAAAACTGAGAAATTAATCATCAGAAATTCATTCAGTTTGTCAGACTAAAGCATAGAATAAACAATCAAAACACTTTTTAAAATGTGTTATTTGACAGATTCGATAAAGCCTGTTTCAGAACATGAGATTTTTATTTTGAATTAATTTTAATGGTCATATTTATAGAAAAAAAGTCTACTATTCTTCAATACCCAGTGACTTCAGACTCGTACAATGTCTTAATTTCCTCTCTTATTAAACACACGCTGCAAAGAGAAAGATGTCCAAGTCTTGAAATCAGTGTGTAAGAGGGCTTAAAACCTTGCGTCTTCCACTTTAGCGAGGATTATTAGGGGGAAAAATGTAAGGAGTGGGACAGGAATTATTTGTGTAATTAACACAATAAATAGATTAAGATTCACCTCTTGTCCCTCTTATTTCCAATAAGAAATTGGACAACTTCGTGCTCTAAAACAATGATGTTGGATAAAAAACATTACAGTGTTAAAAACATGATATTACCTGTCATCTGCTCTTCCTTCCCTCACATCATAACACCAGTTTGATAAATCCTGTTTTGCTAGACTATTAAAACTGTTAGAAGCTTCTGTGAAATGTGCATGACAGTCTCAGAACAATATATACTCTTAAGAATCAAATTTTTCCAAAATTTTATGCCGAAAAATATGGATAATTATATAAAAATCACTGACAAATAGTTTTATATATATCTTAATTCCAAAGAAAAATCAAAGAAATATGATTCAATAAGCCAAACCTTCAATAAGACAGAGCTCTGAGTTCAAGTCTTACAGCTGAAAGCTATGCTCCTTCCAACATTTCACTGACTATAATCGACATGGAAATATCTCCAATCCTTTAGAGACAAGACATAAAGCCTATGTTTGCACAAGTTGTCTATACTTCATTTTGCTAGACAAAACACATGAAGCATATTGTCACTGATCATATAAATCAGCTCAATGACTTATTTGTTTAGAGTATCATCAAACAGCAGGATTATGCAAACCTAGGGTAGGATCACATCTTTTTTTCAGTTTTCTCTTTGTGTCTGCTCATCAGGTTGCAGCACTTTTAGCTAGAAATATATCTCAGCGGTTCCTTAAATGCAATTTAAATTCTGGAAGGATTGAAGGCTCACAGAGCAAGTGTAAACAAGTCTTTCATCCTAAAATTTCCTGAAAGCCTCTTGTCTTCTGAAGGTTGGGCTTCTTTCGTGCTTCCTTCATCTGCTCTTAGGCTCTACTCCCTGATTTTGGTCTTCATGTATTAGGAAATACTTCAAACTCCTTGTTAGTTTTCACATTTTCAAAATCCCCAATCCTACAACATCTTTTCTGAACCTGAGCTCTCTTTTCCATCCATCTCCTCTCAGTCCTAAAGAGTGCCTTAAATAAATTTTACCAAATTATTATTTTCCTTTCCAAGCCTCCAGTCCTAACAAACCTTTCACCTATTCTCCTTCCTCTTCTGCACTTTTCTTTGGGGATGACTAATATTTCTCAGTTATTTCCTAGCATGATCAGTAAGTCTCTCTGTCTAGAACAGTAAGTGAAAAATCAACAAAAGAACACGGAGTTGAGTTCTTATAATAAGATCACAAAATAAAAAGCCTGTACCAGAGATTAGAAAGTCTCAGGAAAGGGAAGAAAAAAAGTGAAAGTTCTATAGAAAATACTAAGTTCTGAGAGTGTTAAGACATGTTTATCGGTATGATGAAAAAAATAATTCGTAAGCTTGAACTTTCAGTGATTTAGATATTATGTTCTTAATGGATAGAAATCATTAGTTCTTCTGTCTAAATAGTATTAAAGTGTTAAGAATCCTATTAATTAGGCACTTAGAATTCAAAGCATAGATAAATATTAAGTGATTTTTGGAAATGAAAGAAAGAGCATTAGATACTACTAGCTTATCAGTTAAATCTTACTCACTTTGATGTTAGGAGGAGGAAATTTGCTAGAATAATGGAAAATGTGCTAAGTATTTTACGAAGCATCCCACAGAAATCAGTAATTAATTTCTTTCCTACTGCACACTGTTTGAGCCATACAGAACGGCTCAAACAGATTAGGGGGATGGGTGGTGGGGGGTGGGGATATACCTCTAATCTATACATTTTCAGACCACTGGCAATATTCTGTTACTCTTTATATGCTAATCATGTTTTGATCAGGAGAAAAATCTCCAGAAGAGCCGCATCACTTTATGGTGTAACTTCTGCAGTATTTTGCAATAGGCCTGCAAAGTTGCTTTTGTAAATTGATGTTAAGGATTGTTGTAACGTGCAATATAAAGCAATGTCAAAAAAGTGTTTTACAGCACTAGTTGGAGCTTCCTTTCCTTCCATCTTCTGGAGTTTCCAATCCAATACTTTTAGTTATGTGGCATGTTTCAATGTTGACCAGGGATCTAGGTTACGTGTCATACTGTAAGTGATTAACATTTCTTCCTCCCACTTCTGCTAGTTTTGGGGACAATGTGCTAGCTAGTGCTTTTCATATAAATGTTGCAGAGCTAAAGGTAATACTTCGACTTAAAAGGCAATATTTCAGGTTAAAAAAAAAAGAAAAACTCCAGTGTTGTCTTTGAAGCACATTATAAACACTATAAAGCCTTTTGTCTGTTAATGTTCTGAAATATGGTGGGTTAAGCTTGCTTTTTTGTGAAATACACTGCACCCATCTCTTGGGGAAAGCCAGCATAGTATCATTCTTACACTCCAGGCTGCAACACAGTTTAAAACAGAGAAGAAAGCAAGACTTGTACCCCTAATCTTAAAAATGAGAGAAATGTTCTAGTCAAAAAGCTGGGGAGTTAGAACATCAAGCAGGCAATGGTACAATGGCTTTTATAGTCCAAATCCTTTTCAGCTGGATCAAAAGTGATTATTTGCAGCTGAATCTTGCTCAGCCTAAACTGTAACATACAAGGTTCCTATAGTACGGGAAGAGAGGACTCAGTGCACCAATGCACAGGGGGTTTCTGCATGTTGTACATAAACACAGTCCCCACAAACACATTTAAAAGAGACTATGAGGAAATCCTGTAAATAATAACCCAGAATCTTTCTTCCTTATTTCAGATAGGCTGGCTACTGCACTGTCCAGATTTGCCTATCACATTCATTGCCCTTGTCAGAAAAACAAAACTACTGTGGTGGAGTTTTTGAAGTCAGGCAGCTGGTTATTTTTATTCTTTCAGCCTGCATTCATTTTTCAGCTAATCCTTATGACATAATGGCTTTTATCTTTGTTTTGTTTTTTCTTAAAGCCTAATTAGTACTAGTAATAGCATAATACTAGTCATACTTAGCTACTCATCTCCTGAAAACTTGATGATTTTGTCAGACTAATGGATGCAGTGTAGCTTATTTTCTATACTTGCTCCAGGCTAGTAGTTTTTTCATGGCAAAACCCAAATTTTAAAGAATTTTGTCTGATCCACTCAATATTATTTACTCTCAACACGTTCTTAATATTCTTATGATCTGCATCTTTCTGATATGCAAACACCACCTATGGTTACAACAGTACTACTTAATAAAAGCATCAGGTGGTGAACCTGACTTTTTAGCCAGTATGCACATGCTAAACCGAAAAACACCTATCAGAGAAGAGATGAGTTTATAGGCACCATTAATCCAAGCTTTATACTGTTTAGAAGCCATGAATCTAGAAAGCCCTAGGGATCCTTTATTTAAAGAAAAATTTGGAGAACTAGAGCATGATAGTGCATAATCTCCAGTGTGCATATACAGCAGTATGCAAGGAAACAGTGGGTGGCCTATTGAATAGCAACACAGGCACAGATGAATGAAAAGAAATGTCAGCAACTGAGTGCTGTAGTTTCAGCTGGGTGAGTATAGGCTAATACTGCAATGGCTTGCTCAACTGGCTTTCTGCAGCTTTAATGATGGCTGATCCCTATAGTTAAGAAGAAAAATTCGTTGGAAATATAACATAAGGCTGTGTGTAAAGCCTATACACTGCTTGTTCAGATTTCTGCTTCCCTTTGATCTTCATGCCCATTTACTGGTAGTATAACCAGCTGATTATATTATCTTATTTAGACTGTAATAAACTTACTGTTAGATGACAACTCTAGCAGACATGAGATGCATCCTAGATCTGTCTTCTTCACTTAGAAAAAGAGTACTTTCAGGGATATATTGATACCTAGTTAAACAGAATCTAGCTTCTGAGCTTTACTGAGTCCTTACTGCTGCAGCCATTATTATAAACTACAAATCTAATATTGCAATTAAAAGCCTATCAGTGGATGACCGCACTCTTTGCCTCCAATGCTTAGAGTATTTCCAACTATTGCAGGAAAAATCTACAGATCATAATTGTGTCAATCGTTCAGAATGTTCTAATACTGACAGAAAGTCTCTCTCCTTTGGGATATATATTATAGTGCTAATATCAGTGTTTAAGGGTTCTATGTACAAGTTTATTTCTGTCCAGATATCAGCATTACATCCACAAATTCTGAAGCACCCTTAAACGTTTAGGTATATTATGACAAACACTCAGATAAATACTTTAGCTCTTATGTCTAAGTGTAGCCCTTAGAAGCCTATGTAGTTCTGTAGCTCCATATAAATATGCCTATAAAATAAATAGGTTGTGAATTGACCTTTTTGGTATCACCTTTGACTAATTAGAGTAAGAATACTTTTACAAGCTATTGTGTTGTATAATTATGTCATTAAGGGAACAAAGAATTGAGGAAATCCCACTTAGATGTTAATGTTTCTCATTTTCCACCTTGCAGCATATCTTATGCACACTAAAGACCTCACTTATTGACATATTACTTACAGCTTGACACGCAGAAGAGCTTCTTCTTCCACACTGAGTTGTACTACAGACCTAAACCTTTAGCACTTTCCTAGTAAGGTGGTGAACCTCAGTACAGCTGTTTCAGTCCCATGAGGTGGTGTTGTCTGTCTGTGTGCTCAGGTGGTTTCTCAGGTGCTTCTGACTGCACTGCTCTTTCCATGCACTTTTCCTTGGTTGTGGTGTGTGATTCACTTGTGAATACTTGTCTAAATTTATTTCTCTTTAAGTTACCCCTATGTAGTGTCTTTGAGCTTACATTTCAAATTTCAGTTCTCAATATTACAATCCTATATTTATTAAAATTATTTTTTTTTTATGTTCCTCATGTTGGTCTGTTCTTTGATACTGTTATTGTCTGTAATTGGCTGTTTCAGCATGGAATTGGTATCAATATGTACAAATGTTTCTGTAAAATAAAATTGATTTACAGGAAATAGAGGAGTTCTGTTTACTCAACACTCCCAAATTTACACCTTTAAAAATCATGTTCTCCTAAAAGTAATAATATATGGAAATTCTTTTCTATTGTATTTTGAACACTTGGGGATTATATTTAAAAGGTCTCTGCAATGAGATCTTGCAACCATAAACAGCAGTTGATAAAATGTGTTTTCTGTATTTTAAGTGAGTGTTAAAAGTATTATAAAATCATTGAAATCCACAGTGCATTGCTCTATGGAAAGATACAGCAACTGCATCAAAACTTCCCTGCAGTGCTGTCATGGGAGTTCCATAAAAATGTTAATAACTTCACGAATATTTTCTCTAGATAACTTCTTAAGTGAAATATTCCAGCAATGTGTGATAGCAAATGATTATCCGTATACAGCAGGAGTAATTTTTCCTTTTTAGGCCTGATTCAGCAGGTAAGTGTCCGTTTTCAGTCTTCCAGCATCTTCAAGGAATTTCACCTTGATAATGAAAACAGTATCATAGATTTACAGTATAGTTTCTTATTTAATGGCAGCACAGCAGTCTTTTCTTTATTTTCTATGTGAGTTCCTGAAATATACTCTTCAGACAGACTTCAGGGGGGCTACAAAATATATTCAGGTTACTGCTTGCTATTTCTTAGAAACAGCAAGTTTTATTCCACTCTCATCTAACAAGCCAGTTTTGAAGTGATGATGTTATAGTTCAGCAAATGTAGATTTTGAGATGTGAGCCAGGTTCATGACACATAAATTATATAACTTAAGATGGAGTATAACGCCCACATTACAATGGAGCTGTGTCTATTTCCTGAGTTGTAGAACAGTCTTGTCTTCTGTCAGTGCAACAGCAACATGATAGGATTTTTTTATGATTAGTGACTCTGTATCATATTTGCTCAGGTTCTAGGTAAAAAAATGGAAATCTTCCTAGCTGCAGCCCTGTACCTGCATCCTCATCCTAAGATTTCAGACACAATATATCCTTTCAGGCTGTCCTATATTTACCGGCAAGAAAAGCAGCTACAAGGCTAAAGTCTCTTTGCGATTGCTAGTCTCTCCATTAGGTTGCGCAGGTGTAGTTGAAGGTAGAATTTTACACCATTAATGGAATTAACACTACTGTTGAAAATGTATGAGATGGAAACCACTCTCTAGCCTATTATTCAGCTATTTATGTCAGTCCTGTTACTGTTGTGTCTCTCTTAAGTTACCCGGTGTAGAGTAAATATTTTTTATTTTTTCCCTTGAAAAAGAATGATGGAAATCTGAAAGCCCTTGAATAACAGGCCTTGGAAGAAGATGTCGTGGTTACACAAATGCTTTTTCAGTTAAAAGGGTGGAAAACCATGTAAATGAGATGGTTCAAAGTGTCTAGATTTCATGAGCTACAACGTCCAGCTTTACACAGCACTAGCAGAATACAATTATACAATAATTTTGGAATGTATAACTGTGTAGTTCATGGAAAGCAAACTGCATCTTTGCTGTTTAAAGCTTGTCCCCATGGATATACATGAAATTCAAATTATGACTGATTATTAATTTATAGCTAAGCATCTATATCCTCTCTTTACCCCGTGAAGATATTACAGCTTTAGAAAAAGAGTGACTAAATTTGAATTTGCTTAATGTCTTTTCTGATATGTTGCATGCTAAGATTGCAGTAACAGAGGTAGTTATTATGGTATTTAATCAGACAAGAAACAGGAAGTGCGCACATTAGGAGAATGAGCTACCTACAGGCTGGATCTCAGACGTAGATTTACAAAACTCAGTTCTGACACATCCTAATTCTAGTACTTCCATCTGTAAATGGCTTTAGCAGAAAGATTTAAACTCCGGGTTATACCCACCTGGAGCCTGTGGGGATTGCTACCAGTCCATCAGTGGTGCCACAGGCTGAAGGTGCTCCCTTGGTGTGAGCAGGCAGTACCAGGGATGTGTGTACTACGTTAGCCACGTGCCAAACATGAGGTAATTGAGGCCCCAAGTACTTACAACACTATATTCTGACATGCCTTCGACTTTTACCATGCTGCTCCTACATGAGACTCCTCTAGTGTCTGTGTCCGTGTTTCTGTTTTGGATATTCGCCTTGTCCTTACACATACTCTCAATGATCTGCTTAGTGTTCACAATTTAAGCTATTTTTTTTTTTTTGTCTGTGATACTGTGCCTGCATGGTGCAAATGACAAAGCCTTTCAAAAGCAAATAATTGGTAGATGCCGGAATCAGTAAAATCTTCAAAATTTGGAAGATTTTATGGGGTTGTCACCCTTTATGGTACTCTCTGGAGAACAACCTGCAGGAGCTGCTGACCCACCCCAGGAATCCTGGAAGAAACAAGGGGCTAGTACAAATCAGAATGCTGTACGACACATGCTAGGGTAGAAGAAAGTACAAAACTTCTTCTATCCTTTCACTGGGAAAAAATCTACAGTCACCAGCAGCACGCAGAACAAATTTTTAATGAGATTAGCCTTATTATTGATACAGAAATGGGCCATCAGGTATTGGTGTTTTCCCTTGTAGAAGATGAATAATTGGTCCAAAGTCATCTGACATTATGGGCTCAGAGATTCATCAAAGGAATTTGCTAGTGAGAAAATGGTGAAGGGCTCTGATTTATCATGTTTCTATCCTGTAACAGGGGTAGACATAGAAGATATATGGCAAGTGGCCTGTTTCAGAAGCAGCTGGAACCTCAGAAATCTGATGAAAGGACCAGAAATATCATTTGGGGTTACTTAGCTCTTGGGTAATATGGAGAAGTTAGATTGATAATCAAAAGCTTTTGGAAGTGATTACTTCTATAACAGAAACACCTGAACCTGGAAGAGTTTTACAAATGACTCAGATCTTGAACAGTTATGCAATAAAGGCAAATTATGGGAGATGGTACAGTTAGTCATTACAGCGTTACATAGAGAATGTTGCAGCCTAATTACATTAGTTCCGGAACCTTATCAGCATATCTGATTTCTATATTGATTTCTGGAAGCTAAATGTAATATCTGGTTCAGATGTACATCCAATACCTCAGATTAATGGAATGTTACTGGGCTTGAGTAATGGCCAATATGTAAATAAACTTGACTTAATAAGTGATATTTGCAGATGCTTTTAGCTTCCCATATTCTAGAAAACCACTGCCTTTTCTATACTCCATGAGGTGTGCTAGTTTTAACAGTCCATTTTATTGACAGTAAGCTCCATCAGCATTTTCCAGACTGATAAAGAAAATAATTTATCTAAACAATAGATGCACAGTTTGATGCAGTGATCTCAGTTATCTAGATATAGGTGGAACACCTACAGAAGATGGAGATGTCCCTGAAACCTCTTAGGATGCTCACATTGCCCTGCTAACATGGCTAAATGACAAAATGGGTGCACTGAGGTGAAATATGAGGGAAATATATTTTTTAAAGGGCAGGAAGAAGACTGTGTGCTGGGTTTGACTGGAAATGAGTACGTTTCTCTTATATCAGCGCCTATGGCACTATGTTTTGGATCTGTGGTTAAAACAGTAGTCTTAACTGTTTGGTTTATTGCTAAACAATGTTTGCACAGACTCAGAGCTTTCTCTGTTTCCCACCCTGCCACCCATAGCAAGTAGGCTGGAGGTTGGCAAGGAGCTTGAAGGAGACACAGCTATGACACAGCCAGCCTGACCAAAGGAATGTATAAACCATGTCCAACAATAAAATCTGAGAAGAGGGTATTCTGGGGGAGGTAGCTGTTGCATGGAAGCTGACTGGGCATCAGTGTCCTTGTGGGAGGTAGTGAGTGAATGCCTTTGTACCACTTTTTTTGTGTATTTTTTATTTCCCCTTGTTTCAAGGACGGAGAGTGAGCAAGGGGCTGTGTAGTGCATAGTCACTGGCCAGGGTCAACCCATCACAGACTGATGAGAAAGGGCTTCTGCAGGGTGTTCCATTCCTACCAGCAAGCAAAAGTTTTTTTTATTTTGTCTTTATCTGAATATTGACAAGTTACAGATGCTTTTTGCCTTGGTAGGCTTGTTCTAGAACAATGTATTCTGTAAGGTATAGTCATAGCAACTTGTGCGAGTGCAGTAGGGGAGAGAACATGAATCTTTTGACTTTTATTGGACCCTCAGAGTTAAAAGTGTTCAGATCCATTCCTCCTCTTCCATGCAAGGACCATTACACGGTGATAAGCATTGACTATCTGCTCACACAGAGGACAATTAAGACCTTAAATACCATCTGCTTGAAGTCTGTTAAGTGACTGAAATTTACCCATTAAGATCCTAGAAGATTATCCGTAAGGAAAAACCCTTACTGGCTGTGTGATACCTACAGGTAAGACCCTAGCAGAGAGACACTGATTAAATTACCACATTAATTGGGACCACACATACAAGTCAGACTTTTGCTCGACGTACAGTGTTTGGTAAGAGAACCTATGTCAGACATCTGGTTTTACAGATTATACAAGTGATAAGAAATGAATCCTTTCCTTCTGCATCATGGTTCTCATTCATCCTATCATGTTTCCTATAGTCCCAAGCCAGCAGCCCATGTCTGCACCAGCCTATGACTGCCTGCTTGAGTATTTTTAAGATGTACCTTTTTGAACAACTGAATGCTTCAATCAAGAAAAAAAACCAAAACCAACTAAAACCAAAGCCCCCATAACATCCTGTCACTGCAGATAAGTTCCTAGACGTGCATATTACTTCTATACAGCAGTCATGTCAGAAAATGCAAATCAGAGCCAGTTACAATGTATGACACAGCACAGGAGCATGTGGATTTCACCAGGGCAGGATCAGATGTAGTTTACATGTGTGAATACACAGAAAAACAGAAAATCAGTTCATGCATCTTTTCAAACGAAATAACAGTTGTATAACTGCATTAGTGCAGGGCCAAGCCACAGCTAGCATTGCTTTCATAAGCCCAAAATGAAGTTGCATTTGATTCTACCATCTCTGAGATGACATAGATTCTTGCACATATCTCTGCCAGACTTTGCAATGGATGTTGAGTCTCGGTCAAACCTTTGAACACAGTCAATTTGTTCAGGGTTGAATTGGTTCTACACTGCACCTAAGAAATCCCTTTCTTTTTCTTTCTATCTGTGGTTTCATTAACAGAGGCTGCTGCTCTTTATAAATGCATGGATTTTTAAAAACATTTTTTTAGAACAGTTCAGAACTAAACAGATGACCAAATATGCATCTTGAGTTCTGCTATGGACAATCTCTTGGGACCACACATAAATTGGAGTATACAGTGGAAAGAATCTGTACACAGCAGAGCAGAAAATAGGATAGAGGGAGTCAGCTTTAAAAGCAGATCACAACTCCTCCATTCCATTCCCTGCCTTACCTGAAAGCAGTTCTATTTAATATAAATTAGCAACACACACTAGTGGTAACCACAGACCAGGCACTGCAATCCACTTCCTTGTCTCCTGTGCAGGAACTTGTTTACAGGACTGCAGCCCCATGTATGTAACCTAATAAATACCTTTATTTTCTAAATTTATGTGTATAAAATCTGGGACAGATCCTGTTCCCCATCACTGCTTTTGCTATGGGACCGATGTTTAAACATTAAAAAAGGTAAGTTGGACTGTTTTACCTGTGGCCATGAGAGGTTAAATGAGCTCCAAGATGCCTGACACCCTATAGGTCCTGAATGACGAAAAGGCAGAGAAAAAGAACGGATCTCTCTCCACTGGAGAGACAATAGAGAGACAATGAACGACCCAGCTATGGGTCTGTCTCAAACTTGCAGAAAGAAAACAGTTAATGGCTGCTATTACTCTGTCCACAAGTTACTTAGAGAAATAATACATGCATTTATTCCTACCTCCTTGAAAAATAACAGCAACTTTTGCATTAACTCTGATATGAACAAGACCAGGTCATTATTGCACTATTACCGCTAAGGTTTCATAGAATTTTTCTGCAAGGATAAAAAAAAATTCTTCTGAGTTGGGAGTTCCAGTGAGATGCCCCCCTTTTTTACTGTCCAAAGTTTTCCCACTCCTCCTTTTTTTTGTGAATTCTGTTCACTCCATCGTTATTATGAAATGCACCCATTTGATCATTATCTGTGTCCTTGAGCACACTTAATCCTTTTTTTGGTAAAAAATACACATCTGTTTTAAGTCCAAAGTTAATAGAAATGAAGACATTTTGGAAAGTCTTTGGTCAGATGCTTAATGGTTGCACATATGGTAGGCTTAATAGCTTACGTTCAACGTGACTGTGAGAAGTAAATAAACTCCAAGCAATTTCACATAATTTAATTCCTGAAAGAAACTTTGACCTTGATATTCCTTGTTATGTATATAAATAAAAATAAATTAAGAGGCTTTGTGCTGAGCTGACTAGGGGATTCTAGAATAGCAATGAAGCTCTACATTGAATCAAGGTGTTCCATAAACCTTTAATTTCCTTGAAAAAACAGTAATTTATTTCATGGTAATCTCCTTTTTGCTGAACAAGTGGTTACATTTTCTCAGTGGGAAAGTAAACCAGCTGGAGATTTAATGCAAGGAGTAACTCAGCACTGCAAAATACTGTGTATGTAAAAAGATTTGCAGTTTAATTCAGAGGTCAAAAGACATGTTGCTTCCTAATGATATTGGAGAAATAGCTTGGAATGATGCCCCTTCCTTAATTCTGAGCAGTAAAGAACAGACAAATTAAAATGTCAGTATACTGAATTGAAAACTGTTTTATGATAAGACGGTTGAGCCAGCAGTCAACTTTCCAAATACCACACGTGAAAGTAGATTTACAGTTCTTGATGGGAAGACTAGTGCTAATTTCAGCATTCAACATATCAGTGAGGCAGTGCTGGAATTCAATGCTCACTTTTATATCAGACTGGTATTTAAAAACTTAAAAAATCCTAAATTGGGGTAGATATGGAAGAAAAAGCTATTTCAGTTGGAAAGAATTGGGTTTACTCGTTACAGGCACTGATATTTATAGCGTTACTTAGTAAAATGCTGTAAATAACTTCATAACAGTTTAAACAACTGACAGAAAAATATTCTGTTTGAGACTGAAGGAAATAGATAACTATGAATTAAAAAAAACTTTCTCCATGGCATAAGATGATGATGAAACAAAGAATGGTATTTTACTAATCCTGCTGCGAGCTTATAAATTCTGGAGATATGTATGCTGAGCAGATTCCTTTGTTTAGCTCTGAGTTCAATAAGCTTTTTACTTAATAAGAGTTGATTTGGAATATTTGGAGAATAAAATCCAAGAGTGCTGGCTCAGTCAATATTTTCATTGGCTAAAAAAATTGGCAGCTGATTCATAGCTTTATCTTCTACTTCTCAGGATAAACTCGTTCTCTGAGGATGCCTGAACATGCAGATAGTGGGATAAAAATACTGTTGTTAAGTGACAAATTTTTGTATTGCCATGAATTCTGAAGTCCTTTATTGTACTAAACTCAAGTGGTTGAAGCTCCCATGCTCCTTAACCACTACAACCACTCATCTTGAGAAGGGTTTATAAATTCAAATGCAAATAATGAAAGAAAACAATGCATTTTTCCTCTGCAAACATGGTTGCTCCTTAAGAACTTCTTTGCCTCCGTTCTCTCAGCAGATTATAGGCATCTGAGTGCCTGTAATTTTGTGTCAAAAGTTTCTAGTCTTACTGGTATCTATCTTCAAAATCTATTTACTTTAAAGAGCTAAGGTTTTCCTGTCACACTGCATTATTTTGGGCTCATGGACTTCAGCATTAATGCTTCCACAGTTCTGCACAAAAACAGCTATACTGTAAAGGCCAGTTTTTGGGAACTCCCACTTAACCAAATTTCATTCAGTATACTATCAAATATTTTCCCTAGGTAGTCTAATGTTTTAAAGGGAAAAGTCTCCTCTTCAATCTCACAGCTTGCAGTACTAATGAATGTTCATGCAACCACATCCATACACAGTGGTAATCTGATGCATTCCTCTGTATCCGGATTAAGAGGGGCAGCTACAGAAAGAGCTACAACACAAGGTGAAAACATGAAAGTAAGAAATGGAAAAACATTTAATCTCTGATACTCCAACCACAGCCTGCCAATTCTTCTTTCCTTAGGATAAGGGGCAGCCTCCTGGTAGATTCACCATCGTATTATCAAAACACCATTCATTCCATCTCAGTCCCACAGTTGCCTTCAACTGTCTAGGATAAAAATGTGTCTATAAGTACAAGCATCATGTGCTTACACTATTTAGGATTAACTGATATCCGGAGGAAGTTTTGGCATTCATTTAAAGAAAAACATCTGTTCTACAAGCTGGGGTTCTTGTAGACTATTGTAGGAATATTCTTGTAGAATATTCTTGTAGGAATATTCTAATCTCTGAACCTCCATGCATAATTTCTGTTATTTTTCTCTTATTTTTGCAGATGGGATTAGACATGGTTTTCTAAAGGATAGAATTCACAAATCAGTTATTTATTAGCAAATCTATTTAACAGAAGTGATCCTTTCCAAGACATATTTGGATATGAAAAGCTCGGAAGAGGGTCTGGATGTTGTCTGTGTGTCTCTTCATATTACAGGTGGATATATCAAGAGCCAACCTAACATTATACAAACCAAGACCAGAAATAAGACGTGTATTTTAAGAGTAAGAATAATTAATCTCTGAAAAATTTTATCTATAGAGGATGTGTACCCTCAGCTCCATGCAGAATTTAAGTCAAGATAATTTGCTATTCTTCCAAGCTGTGTTAACTGATCCAGACAATGGGTTTGAGATAATAAATAACTCCCTGATATTCTCTGGTATTCACTAACTCAGAATGAATGTTCTTAGTGGCACCCTCTAGCTATAAAATCTATGGGTGAATGTAGAAAATCTCTTGAGAAAGTGCATTCATTTCTCGTATTTGATATGGAACTGATTTTCATAAAAGCATAATGCTCCTCACCTGAGACTTTCAGTTCAGTACTGTTTGTGTGCTTTGGACCAAGACAGAAATAGTTGGAGGGTCACTTATCTTCTGTTGTGACTGTATACTTGCAGGCTTTTTGCTGTCGCATGACACCATCTGAGAGGGAGCTCCTATTTTTTCTTTCCTCCCAGATGTGAATATTTCTGTGGGGAAATTAGTCAATCTGCTGGCAGAGCAAAGGAGAATAACATGCCTCTAGCACTAGTAAAGGGAACATTAATAATTTCTGCTGATGACAGTGTTTGAATTGACTCTACCACAATTAGGAATTAACAAAATTCCTTAGGTAGTACTCTCTGAAAACTGCTGGCAATTGCTGACTTTAACAGCAATCCCAGCACCTGCAATTAGGTCAGCTATTTGCAGTGTGCCCCCAGGGAACTTGGCCAGTCAGGTGTTCTAGTGCCTATCTATCACTGCTACCCACTCCAAAAAAACCCACAACTTTATCTGTGCTATATGCTGCTGCATCATTTTTTCTCTATCTCTGTCATCTATTCTGCTTTTTATCAGGGTACTTTTCTGCCTAGTTAGATGCTAATGTAGCCTTTGGCCTCAGCTGATCACTATTTGTGTGAAACAGCCACGATGTCAAAGGAAGAAAGCATCTTAGTCATATTTATACATGGTAAACTGCAGACACGTTCCAATGTTAGAGGTGTGAATGTCACCCCAAATCTGAAGGGTACCCATTAGATTTCTTCTGATGCCTTATCCTGGTTTTAGAATCAAGAATCAAACACAGTTAGAAGGGAAAATGGATTTTACTTCTATATTTATTTTAAGGATCCTTAGGTGCACCACGTCCAGGTGAAATGCTCTGAAACACACACCGCAGTGCACCCCCCCAATAGATTGGGTATAACATGATAGGTCTTACTAATTAGCATATCTATCAAAGATTCCCCAATGAGAGGCTTGAGTGAGCCCCCCTCCCCAAGGAACCTTCCCCTGGATGGTTCTATCTTAGTTTACAAAATGTGTTCTGGAGAGGACCTTGGGGTCTGGGGCATTCTGATCCCTAACTATGAAGCTTCTAAGATGTTCAGTCTCCTAGCTTGACAAACAAGTCTAAGAATGTAGGCTAAAAAACACTGAGAATACAAAAGTTATAAAAAGGTATAACAGGGGTATAAAAGAAAAGGCAAAATCATCATGGCATCACTTCAATAAATGTGTTCATGTAGAATACATTTGTAAAAATATGGTGTTCCTGTGAGGAAATATTCATCTGTGGTAAACAGAATTGCTAAAGTGTTTTTTCTATTAATAAATGTTCTTTTTCATTGGACATCTATTTTCTGTGGAAGCATAATGGAGTTTATTTTCCTAGGGAAAGTGTTGGCTCAGCTTAACAGGTGACTACCATTCTCTGACATTTGAATGAAGTGACACAGACTTCTAGGATTGTGTTTCCAGTCTATTCTTAGCAAGACGGACATCATTTTAGGACCTTATTTTTCTTCATTTTCAAAGGTATGGGTTTTGGTCTTTCTCAGACTCCTAAGCTCTTATTATGAACCCATTAGATACACACCTTGGTTTTTAAATGTATGTAGCAGAATGATTTTCTGCTTAAGAAATATAAAACTTTTAAAGGACAAAATGAAGCATTTCTTCAGTACTAATCACTTTATGTTTTACTTCATAATATTTTATCTGCAATTTTTGTTACTTACTTTTCCACGTTTTCTCCTTCCTTTTTCTCTCTTTAATGTAAAATAATCTCATTTATGAGTTTAATTTCTTCAGATTTTTGTTTTGTATGATGAGTTATACACTTTTCAACAATGTCATGATGGAATTGAGATGTAAAGTTAGGAGTCAGAAATTAATTCTATTAAAATTCAGGATTCTTCAAATCTGGTACTTTATTTCAGAGTCTGCTCTACTTTGAGCTGAATAATTTTTTATTTTTATTTTCAAAGATGGCCTTACTGAGGCATTCCTGAAAAGTGAGAAGAATAGTGATATGGCTCTCATTATGAGACCATGGTAGATTTGACAGAACACTGAAAGGAACAAATACAAATAACCAAACAACAAATGTAAAATGGTCTTTTGGGGCTTCAAGAAATACATTCACATTCTCTTTAATTTTCTCAAGTTGTGTCTTCTTTTTGGGAAAGCGTCTTGGAATGATTCAGGTGGAAGTATTAACAAGCATTACAATTGTGGATGGACAACAATTAAACAAGTTGCCTCCTTTACTCATCACCGTCTAACTGCAATAAGAGTTGTTCTGGGCAAGAGAGCTGCACCATTAGGCAAGCTAAAAATGTGAAAAGAAATATCTATTAAATTTCTGAGGAGGTTTTCTACAGACTGGAACTGAAGGCCATTTTACTTGCTCACAGACTAACACGCAATCAATATTAATTATAAAAAAAAAAGAGAGTTAATAACATTCTTGTGATAAGATCAGTACAGAGTAATGAACTGAAGCAACATAAAAGCATTTTTCAGTATAGTGAACTCATACATCAGAATTTTAAAAAATAGATTAAAAAGACTCTATTTTCAGAAAGCTATAGGCTTCACTTTGCTTTGTCTCTCTGCAAAGTTAGGTACAGCATACTGTGTAGTTGTCTCAGAGAATAAATAATAATGGCACTCTGACTGATTTTTTTTCAGTAAAACTATGTTCAGAAAGGAGAAGTCCAGTTCAGTTTTCAGTGCAAATTCCACATAAAGTACCAAGAATCTCAGTGTTTTACAACATGGCATTATCAGTTCTCTAATCAACACGATCTGCCAGAACATGCTGTCATAAAAGGCATTCTAAAATAAAATAAAATGAAACATTCTTCACTATGCATTCTTAAACTTTATAATCTGATCATTTTCATCAGTTGTGCACTGCATAGCAATGATAATCCACTTTGCTAGGTAAGAGCCTGGATTTCCTGGGAGACGGAAAAAAAGAAAAGACTTTCATTTCTCAAATTATTTTACTTCATTTAATATTAAAGAAGTGCTGATTAAACAGTTAACAAATGTAACACAATTGAAAATTTATCACATTTGAGCTTGATTCTTCTCATTGAGAGGAATCTCCTTTTATAGGATTTTAGGAGACTGTTTCTGTCGCACACAAGTGTTGAGAATATGGTGGAGATATATCAATGTTTATATTGATCTGGACTACAAGGTTGTGGAATGAACTGAGTTTCCTTTGCTTATAGACTATGCCCACTCAGCACAACTGTGATCTGTCTGGGTAGCATGCAGTAGTGATTCAAGAGGTCTGGACTGCTCACGCATCCTACAAAAAGTACTCAATGCATCTGCCAGAAATACCATCTTAGAGTGCTTCATCTCAGACTCTAAATTGTTCAGAACATTCAGCCACACCATTCTAAATCAGATTTTTATGTCAGTACTTTTATAGATTACTTCCATATTGCACTCGCAGCAAAACTGACACAGTGCTGCAGATCTGAAATCTTTAGGTGGGATGAAACATGACTTAAAATTACTGAACATGAGTACTAATAAATGTCTTATAATCTGACCAAACAAGAATACTCATGAAATATCATTCTACTAAATCACAGTGTAATGATACGAATTTTGCTTTTACAGAAGTCATTATTGAAAAGTCAGCACACATCATACAATGTTAGAGATCACATCGTGTTTATCCACCACTCCAGAAAACAACTACTTGCTTGGTTTATGGAACGTTTTGAAAGCATTTGAATAATCAAAGGGAAGAATTATATTGGAATGTTTTCAAAAATGGCATAATCTCCTCACCATCAGTAATTTTTACTCATTTGCTTTGTTAGAGTATTAACTCCAGTTACATTTTTTGGATGCATATAACTGGGTCTTGCTTGCTTTTTTTTTTTT